>JAQGBT010001704.1:0-29488 GCA_034698585.1 Disparrhopalites patrizii | reverse complement strand
AGATGAAAGAGAGAGAAAGACAGAGATAAAGAGATGAAAGAGAGAGAAAGACAGAGATAAAGAGATGAAAGAGAGAGAAAGACAGAGATAAAGAGATGAAAGAGAGAGCAAGAGAGAGAAAAAGAGATGAAAGAGTGAGAAAAAGATAAAGCGGAAATAAATTAGGAGATTAAATTGGGCCAGAAAAGAGAAAGAAATGGTACAGAACGACTCAAAGGAAAAGGATGGCGATATTATATTTAAAAAAAAGATAACGAGACAAGGAAACGACGAGAAAAGAGTGCAAAGATAGATAGAAAAATGGAGAAAAACAAATAAATGGAATCACTAAAGGCAGAGAGAGAGAGAGGAGGAGAGAGAGAGAGAATGAAGGCTGAATAACTCTCGTGCACAAAAATTCTCGCCAAATTAAAATAACTACGTATAAACCTCGTCTCGTCGTACAGAAAAAACCGCAGAAAATCAATCCCAAGAGCATACAATTTGAACCCTGCCAACCACGAGGGATATGAGCTTATTACAAATTCATCCCCTCCTCCCTTCTCCTGTACTAGACAAAAACTGTTTAATTCCCAATAATTCACATTGGTGATAAATTCCGCAAATCCTCACATTCCTACCTCAATGCTCCTGCGAGTGTGTCAAGATCAATTTGTGAGGGAGCAGCAAGAGTGTACAAACAGCCCCCCAAAAAAATCACCATGCTCACAAAGTGACTTCAATGGGAATTTGGGAATCCACACAAAAATGCATGCTTATGAAAGAATTCCCAGTCAGTACCAGTCTACAGGGAAATCCTGAAGTCATTTCTTTCTTTCTGAAGGAAGTAAAAAGAAGTTCAGCAAAAGAACTCTTTTAAGACAAAAAAAAAAGACTTCCAAGCAGAATGTCTCGGGTAAGTAGATAAGACCTTGTGTGGTATCTTATACCCTTTACAAATAAGGTACAACTGGCAAAAGACGAGAAAAAACGCTTTTTTTTGTACAAACTAGAATTTTTAGTATGTAGATGGTACCCAAAAACTATACATTGAACTACTTACATTATTTTTCAGCATCATAAATCAGCCTGCTGTGGGTACAAAACCGTCATTTGCACAGGAGCGATTAGGCACGCTACGCTAAGCCTTCTAGGAGTCTTTACAATCAAGATGTAAAAGCAACAACAAACGGACAAATTCACCAAGAATTAGTATTCCCTTCTTTCTCATTTCCCTCTTTAAGGTCTGTGTGTGTGTGTGGTTTCCCATGCATATACTCATATACATTCCAGTAGTAATATACATACATACATGTACATACGTATGTACAAAAAACCGCACTCATGTCTTCTACAAAACAAATCCTAGAAAACAAATCGTACAAGGGGAATCCAACAATATCCACAAAAACTCATTTGTTTAAGAGCACTCACAGCCACGTCCGTGGAGAAAAAAAAAGTGTCATGATTATCCCAGGACGAGGGAAAAGCTCATCCATTAAAAGGGTGGTAAATAATACCCCAAAAAATACTGTAACAAGGGATGCTAACATAACTACAACTTATACAACAAGGAGCGTTTATAACCTAACACATACACATGTAGGAGAAGAAACGGAAAAAAAATCCATTGAAGACCTGCACACACATGGACGTAGATAAATCAGACAAAAAAATAATAAAAACTGAAATCAGATGAAGAAAACAGGGGAATCCTCCCTTTTCGATACAAAAACATCCCTTTTGGAGACTTCCACCCTCTTCTGTGATCAGATCATCAATTTCTTCATGTGCAAAAAAAAAAGTGCATATGAGCATAGGGTCTGTTTCCCAGGCTGTCCCTACCACAACATGGAGGGAGTTTTGTACATGGAAATTGTAAATCATATCCGCAGCTCAAATTTTTCTTGGGAGGGTGAGAATGCTTTTGTTCACTTATTTTTTGAGGGTGTTGTCTGAGGTGGCAGAGCTGTCACAAGGGGAAATCACAAGGGAGAAATAGAGAGAAAGCGAGGGGAGCAAGAGGGCAAGAGAGAGAGAGAGAGAGTGAGAGAAAAAAAGAGAGACATGATACAGAGGGTGAGAGAAAAACAGGAGAAATACACATTTTGGGGAGTACATGGACAAAATTAAATTACAACCCTCCTCCTCCTGTCAGATTTCCCCCCCGAAACCGCCCTCCATCTCCTAATATGAAGCTGAGCTACAGTAAGACCTTCCCAATAAGACAATACAGACTTACATAGAGGTGGTCCTGATATAATATAATATAATAATACGACCTAATTATATCATCCCCACAGCCTCATTTCTCCCCAATTAACAACCCCATCCCCATCCCCTTTTATTCACCTTGAAAGCTTTCACATTTTATTATGTCCATTATCTTCCCCCTGATGATACCCCATAGAAGGGTGCTTTTGACACATGTATATATATATGTACACATATATACACCATGTTAATAATCTATAATGCAATATTATAGCGTGAGCTTGTACATAAGAGTGCCAATAACATGATGTGGATAAGTATTATGGGGTTTCATCAGACAATTTTTTGGGTTTGGATCTACTAACAGCCCCACACCAGGGGATGATTCTAATGTGGAGACAAAGCGTGCATAGTACTATTATAGGTACTACTACATCAATTATTCCTCTGTAAGATCCTTCCATGCTGCTCCAAGTGTGTAATAATAATAAAGCGGCAAAAGATTATGATTGTGTAAACAACCCCATGAAAAAAAAAAGGTGGTGGTGAAGGACTCCCACAACCGGTCATATGCTATAATTATAAAGCACATGGTGAATTATTTAAGAAAACAAGGGATTCATACAATAATTAAAAAAAAAAAAAAAAAAGCCACAAGCTTTTTTTTCTGGTTTGTTTTCGTTGGAATTTATTAATTCGTCTCTTGTTGGGCTGAGTGCATTGCATACCACTCATAATGGAGTACCTGCGATTTTTCCTTGTCACGGGCGCCTAACTACTTCTTCTCGCCCTTTCTATCTCCACTTGTTTCTGCTGACTGAAAAAAGTCAAGTTTTGAAATAGCCACAGACACCCTTGTAACTATTTTTTGAAGACCCGATTTACACTAATGTATGTCTGTAGTTACCCTGAATGGCGTGGAACTGAAGCAGGAACAAATGCTACTAGATGGAAATTGAGTTCCATATTGACAGATGTACTAACTATACTAACAAAATTCTGAATTTAGTCAAACCTTTAGGACTCTCTCTCTCTCTCTCACTGGGAAAAGAAAGTCCATAATTAACTTTTCAAAGGGTTAAATAAAAATAAAGTACATTTTGGTTTCTTGCTAAGACTTTCCTCTATATATGAAATTCATTACTGCTGAAAGTGTACCTAGTACTCCGGTGTTGAAGGGAGGAGCACAATTGTATTTAAAAATAATACTAATGAAGGTGGTAATGGTAATGATCTTAAAATGTAGTCGAAATGGGGACAGCAGAAATTAATCAAGTTTGAAGGGAAGGGAACAAAACAAGTTGTCAGTGCGTTTGCAAGGGTACACCCAGAGGTGGAATTAGAGACAGAGTGACAGAGAGAAATCAGTGGAAAGAGTCAGGAGCAAGAGAGAGAGAGAGAAAGGGAAAGATATACAAATACCGAAAGATGGAACCAAAATACATAGGTGACTTGGAGACAAAATAGAAATATAAAGCTACGGAACAGATATCAGGAAAAGGGAAAAAGAGAAACCGGAAGAACAAAAGAGAAAGAGAGAAACAAGAGAGGAAAGACAGAGAGAAAGAGTAAAAGAGCAAAACAGAGAGAAGAAAGTTCACCGACAAGCAAAAAAAAATCACATTCTGATCTAGATCCACACCTGAACCAGTGAAAAAAAAAAAGAGAATTACAACTGCAAAAATCATTTTCCAATTAGTAGAGCCCGTAACAGAGAAACTCCCGTAATTTACTCTCGTTCAAAGCACTCCCAGATGAAATGACCACTCCAAAAAACTCCCTAATTCCTGTGGTTTGAGAATAACTGAGAAAGTTTGAAGAGAAAAAAACAGGTGCTGAACCACGAAAGGAATGATTATCTTATTATTAGAGGAAGTGGTCCCACTTCATATTTTCGTTGTAGACCCACGAATAATATCTCATATACACCGGTTTTATATATGATTTCCCCCCAATTTCATTCTCATTAAGGAGCGTCATCAAAAATTTGTTGGGCTCTCCCCACACACACAAGTGTATACATATGTGTATGGTGTGTGTAATTACATGAGGATGGGACGACGGATGAAGTAATAATTATGTGTCAATGGCACTTTTCCTCATATTTTTTTTTTTGCTATACAACACCAGACATTAATTTTTACATGGATCCCTGTGAACTCTCCATATCTCCCTAGTATGGGGATATGCCGCCTCTTTTCATCCATTCATTCCTTCCGACACAGCCAATTTTGCTCAGTAATAATAATCATATGGAAATATTATACGAGCCTCATAATTTTTCCTCGTATGGCAAATTTTTTTAAGACTTTTTCAAGGCAGTAAAGGAAGAACCAGACAGAAAGAGAGAGAGAGGCTAATCAGCATGAATGAAAATAATTTGAAGGTGTAGAGCATTCCTTTATGTACATAAAAAGAAAAATTACAATTACTCCAAAAAAATTCACCCACAATATAAAACAAGAGGCACAAATATTTAAAAAAAAACTGTTTTTAAACTTTAAAAAAAAAGAACACAAACACACCATAAAATTTTCAAGCTTCATGGGAAATATAGAAATGACAGGACAAGGAAATGTATGTGGCATTTTCTACATGACATTATTATTATCAGCACTTCTGTCCCAAGAAATGTGGGGGGATGTTATATTCCTGTCATATTCACAAGGTCCTTTATTGCTACCACAAGGCTCTGTCTCATCGAGACTACAGTGTGTGCATCATTGCGGGGAAAGATTAAGCAGTTTCAATCAATTTACAAAATGTTCCTAGTCACATTTTGGCGTGCATTAGTACACACTTATGTAAATATGTACTATCGGCATACATACTACAATACGCACATTTATGTGTATACACATGTACATAAATGGACATATAATATACATACTTTAATTTTGTCTCTTATTTCAACGTATTGTCGACGGAAATTCATTTCTCTACACGATCTGATTCTTTCAATGTGTTTTAATGGTTTCATTCAAATTGTTACAATCACAAATTAAATCTTTTGGAATTATTCTCTATTCACAATTTCTCTTCTTCCTCCTTCTGACTCATCCAATTCTGCCTTTCTTTCCTCAAGTTTCTCCCTCTCCCTTTGTCTCCCTTTCTTGCTCATTCTCTTTAGTATTCCTTTTCCTCTCCTCTTCATCCTACGTCTCTCTCTCTTTTTCATTGTCACACTTCGAAGTCTGTTTCTCCCTCTTTCCTCTTTGTAACAATTTCAGATTTCTCTTGTTTCCTCTTTGTAACGATTTCCGATTTCATGTCTCTCTTTTCTCCTCTTTGTCACATGTCTTGTCTTTTCTCTCTTGTTTCTCTTTGTAACATTTCATGTCTCTTTCTCTCTCTTCTATCTTCCTTACATCTCATGCCTCGCTTCCTACATTTGTGTTTTTAATTCTCTTCTTTTCCTTCTTCATTCTGACTCAGTTTGCAGCCGCATACTCTTTCCCTCTCTCTCTCTCTCTTCCCCTTGCATTTATTCACGGCCACTGTCTAAATACCAAGAATGTTGGTTCAAAGATTTTGAATAGGAATTTATTGCATACTAGTGTGTCTGTGAGTGTGCCATACTGTCTGATGATGGTAGGAGGCTCTTTTGACAAAGTGATCTCATCCTGTGCCACTTTTATTCCCCTTCCCGTTAGTCAATGTACGGCGGTTCTGTACATTACGTATGTACATATGTATGTATATGTATACACAAAAGCCACCAGCCATCACACAGAGGTTTTTGTACACCATCAGCAAAAGTGTCACAGGAGAATGTGGAAAAACACACGTAATAATATTAAAAAAAAAAAAAGCACAATCCACATTCTTTTAAACCAATGTTGTGGACTTGCAGGGATGCTTTTGTGATCACTCACTATTTCCTTGGAGATGGACATGAGCTTTTCTCTCTCGAATTCTCTCTTTCTCTCGCGTTCTCTCTCATCTCTTTCTCGCATTCTTTCCCTCTCCGACTTTTCTTCCTCTCCGTCTTTGTAGTGACATTGGCCTAGTAGTTGCAAAGCATAATCGCGACCGTTGGGCTATTTTTCTATGGAATCACCTCCACAGGGAAAATACAGATTATACTAAAATGTATTTAAAAAAAAAAAAAAAGCTCACACAACCATTGTGCTTCCTAGCAACAACGCCTGGTACTTTTCTTCGTTTCGTGTCTATTGTATTCCATTCCTTGGTCTTTTTCTAATTTTTTTTTTATAGAAACGTGTATAGAGTCAAAAGTGCCAGAGCACCACCATGCTTGTCTTCAGCATGCTGTCACAACAATGGCAGGTGGGCTTGTCAACACTTTTAGAGAGGAGAAGGAGAGGGAATTTGGGAATAATTGAAGAGAGAGAGAGAGATAGACACACAGGGAACAGCAGAGAAAAAAACTGCCGCCTGAGCACAATTGTTGGATTTTGTTGTCACTGTGGCCGAAAAATTGAATTAATTCTCAAATGAAATGCAATTTTTTTGTATGAATGGCTTTTCTCTGCTTTCATCGCTCTCTTTTTCTCCTTCCTTTCTCTCCCGAACCTCTGCCTTCTTTCCCATGATTCGCTTAAGTAAAACAGAGCACACAAACAAAATCACCCCAAATATCAAGAGTCCTAAAGGAAAGGGTTGACGTAAAGGGAATTCTCCCCAATGAGACAAGCCCACCACAAAATATAGACCAAGACCTCCTCCAAACAAGAGAGGAAAAAATGGGGAGTAACTATAGCCAATGCGATTTCCATGGCCATTGTGAATCAACGGATCTTTTTTTTTTATTATGAACTCCTATTGTGTGAATACAATTTTATAATATCCATTGGTGTGTGGATTCTACGGAATATCCACGGGCATTATGGAGGATTTTTTTTCTCCCTTCAAATATTGATTACTGGCCACGCGGGGAGAAACCTCCAAAAAATGTTGATGTTGATAATTAATATTACCGCTATTTTCCCCAATGATTTCCATTGTTTGGATGAGATGTGGAAAAAAAATCCATTAATCGATCCACATCAAGGCGGAGGAGATTCACCGGGTTTCATATGAACATTGTTTTTATTAATCAGCGGCACGAAACCATAAAAATGAAGGAAATGCCACATGTGAAGTCAAACATTTTTATTTCTTCTTTTTCCTATTTATTTGAGCGTTTCTTATTTGTTTGCCTTTCCATAAATATCCACTCCAACTATGGGCTGTCCCTCCGTGAAGTGGGGGGGAAATTCCCAGATTATTATTTTAAATATATTTCTCTCTCTCTCTCTTACGAAATCCCAATTTGTACGGGAGTGAAGGGCCCAACGAGAAAAAAGAACGTTTATGATTTTATGTGTCCCATTTTTCTCTGTGAATAAGCATCAAATGTCAAAATGCTTTTCGTGTGTCTATTAATGATTTTGTCACGATTGAATTCCTCAAGAGACAAGGGTTGGGTTTATTATTACGGAAGATTTAAAAACCCCTTTTTTCTTCACTCTACAGGATGCATTTTTTTTTTGTGGTTTCTCTTTGGTACATTCTCCTCCTCCCTGATTATACTCTTCCCACGTGAGTTTCGGTAAGAGCTATAAATTTTATCAAGTCGGTCGCGCATGATTTTTTCCCTTCTTGTATGGAAAATATTATTTTTAGTTATGGCCCAAAGAAGAAAAAAATTGTTTCATTCCTTGCCAAAACGAAGGAGAAAAAAAAAACTTTTTCTTTCGTCAATAATAAAATTTGAGAGACTAGTAATTTGAGACACTGAATAAAAAGGGCTTACAGGGTGCGTGTTTTCTATTTCGTTTTCTATAATGTTATGATATTCATATTTGCGTAGACACATTTGTGCAGAGGCATTGCGTTCTTTTTTCGTTCCATAAAATGTGCCTATACAGTTGCTTGGCTCGTTTCATGTTCTTTAATTTCAAGGAGGTGGAGACTTGAGCGTATGTATTTAAACATTTAAAGACTTTGTGGAGATAAACAACTTTTTTTTTGGAAACACAAATCCTACATTTCTTGTGACTAATATATTAACTGACAATAATAATTTACGGAAATTTTTCACCGCTTCAGGAGATGTGAACGAGTTGAGTGGGACAAAAAGTTGAAAGCAGAAAGGATAAAATAGTGCAACAAATTTCTAGAAAACTAGATGGAGAGAGAGAGAGAGGAAATATTTAGTAATGGAGAGGAAAAGAAGAGACAGAGAAAGAGAGCGAGTGAATAAGGGAAGAGCGGGAAACAACGGAAAATAGATAGGCAAAAGAAGAAGATCGAGAGAGACAAAATACAGAGAAAAATACGTGGGAAGAGAGGAAGAAAATAAGGAGAAAGAAAAGAAAGGTCAAAAATGCAGACTAAAAGGAAAAACTGGCACGGAGAAGAGTAAAGAAAAGAGAAGAAAAAAAACAAAACCAGTTAAAATGAAGAACACAAAAGGAAGAAATGACAAAGACCAGACGAAGAGAGACAAAGAGAGAGAGAGAGAGAGAGAGAGAGAAATCATAAAATAATTCGTGTAGCCCATATTTCTTCCGCGAAACATTTTCAAAGGCCATAAAAACCCAAGACATTCTCAAGACCTCATGTCATATATTTTTTGTGCCATTTATAAACAAAAAAATTCCACCCATGAACTTTTCTATCCCACCTGCCAATTACTCCCAAACACACAGATTTGCCCAACACTACTAAAAAAAAAATTACAAGCACCACGCACTATTTTTTAACGGAAAAGTTTTTATTTTTTACGACTTTGCCACTGTCACTTGATCATTTTCAATTTGGTAGTGGTGTCTGTCAATTTCCTTTCATATTCAAGTATGTATCCCTTTACACACATTTTGACTTTTCTTCAAGTCTACAGGACTTGAAGTGGCCCAAAACAAAAACAACTGGCACGAGTCGGACTTGCGCACTTTTCCTAACGTTATATACTTATTATATTACACATGGATATACATAAATGTCCGTCGACCATATTTACATTAGAGCTAATGACGCCCCGAGTGCTCAAGTGTTAATTAGAATGGTGAAATGTCCTTTACACGACTCGAGTGTGTTTTTCCTCATTAAAATGAGAGAAATTAAAGGGGGAAAAAAGAATTCTTCCGACAAAAATCATTTCTTTAGCATAAAGATCTACTTTTGCATGCTAATGCCAAAGTGTATATATAGCTATGTATGTATACATATGTATATGCGTTCATTTTTATACATTTCCTTTTTTTTTCCGCAGTCAAATCTCATATCCGATACATATGAGAAAAAACTACACACATTGTATTTATCACATTATAATAATCACCACAATCTTTTAAGGAACCCTCCAAAAAAAAAATCATGCCGTTTTTTCTCTCCTCACGTTCTGTGCAATTTTCTTTCTCACCTCACTACCTTCTGTATGAGGGAAAACATTAGTATTATCTACTTTATTATTATCATTATTATGAATGCGAGTGTTATTATTGCATTTGCAATCTCATTCGAGATAAACTTCCAGCAAGAGCGAGAGAGAGAGAGAGAGAGAGAGAGAGAGAGAGAGATCAAAAGAGGAAAAGAGAGACGAGAGCAAGGCGTAATAACAAATATTGACCCACATTTATTTACATTATTAAACGGTAAGTATTATGAGGAAAAGTACTGGGGCAATTATTACCGTCAGCTTTTCAGCATTATCACACAAAAATTAGAGTACTAAATAGACTTTAACCGTACACAGGAATAAACATTACCAGAATGTCGTCGGCCAGTGAAATACTTTGTGTTCAAGGGGGAGGAGGAAGAGATTTTGAATGAGCTTTGCTCATTTGGCACCAAGCACAAGAATCAAAAAGGACAATGGTGACCCACATTTTTGTAGAAGGGATTAATATACTGTCCAAGTGTGAAAGTACGGTCAGGGGAGTAAGTATATTTTTAAAGGGATTTCGGTAATAATTAGATGGTGTCATTTATTACCATTATTATGATGGAGCTTGACACCAGCTTAATATGGTCAGGGGGATGATTTCCTCATGGTGTGAAACGGGGAGAAAAAAAAAAGGAAATGACAATGCCTCTGTCTGGTTTCATTTTTGGAGAGAGTCCATTAAAATGAATTTTTCTTAATGGATTTCACAGGTATTCAACCTCGAGAGGAAAGTAATGCCTAATGCCATAGATTTACATTGATGATGGCGATAGCACAGAATGGCCTTCCTTCTCCCTTTATTTCTCTCTCTATTCCTGTGTTTTTCTCTTTTTTCTATTTTCTTTCTTTCCCCATTTTCTCTATTTCTCTTTTCTTTCTCGCTCTTTCCTTCTCTCTCTCTCCCTTTGTTCCTCTATTTTTCTCTCAGTCTGCATTTTCACTCTGTTTTTCTATATTGCTCTTCTCCCTTTCTGTAGTTTTTCCGTCTATATTTTCCGCTTCCCTTTTTGAGCTTTTTTCGCTATTTTTTTCTCTTCCCTTTTTGAGCTTTTTTCGCTATTTTTTTCTCTTCCCTTTTTGAGCTTTTTTCGCTATTTTTTCTCTTCCCTTTTTGAGCTTTTTCTTCCTGTGTTTTTCGCTATATTTTTTTTATTTTTATAAGCGCTACTTTTTGTTTTTCCCGTCTATTTTTCTCTTTCTTTCTGGATTTTATCCTTCCTTTCTTTCTTTCTCTATTTTTCCTCTTTTACTCTCTATTTTACCTTTTACTCTCTATTGTCCCTCTTTTACCCTCTATTTTCCCTTTTTGACTCTCTATTTCTCCGCTTTTTAAATATATTTCTCCTCTTTCTTTCTCCATTTCTCCATAATTATTTACGACCTCCTTGCTAACTCATGTCTCAGATTTGTTTTTACAATTTTATTTGATATTTTCGCCGAACCTTGTCTATTTCCTTGGCGGATGATTCCTCCACAACTAGCCGAGCTCGTCTCGAATCTTTGCTTGTGTCCCCGATTTTTCTCTACACGGATTTATCTCGGTCTCGCTAACTCTCGTGTATCTATTTTCCCTGTATTTCTCTCACCTTTCCCCGCATGCCTTTCATGAGATATCTCCTAATCCTCAATATTCAATGACTCTTTGTCTCCGTGACTTTGCCTCCTGCTGAACTGTTAAAATGATAGAAGATGGTTCATTGCCTCCATCTATCTCTCTCTCTCTCTCTGAAAACAATCGACACTAAAGCACCTTTTAAAGGTTCCCGTTACATTTTTGCATACAAAAACCAACCCCAATTAGATGTTCCTTGTGCACTTGGACGGTACCAAACGTTATGATAATACAATCCTTGCCAAAGAGTGAGTTAAAAAAATTTGCTAAAACCTGAAATGACTAACCATTGGAAATGAACCATACAGATAACACCTATTTGGTTCATGAGAATTCACACATTACGATATGTGCAAAAAAAAAAAAAACTTTGGGATTTAAAAGCACAATGCCATGACGTCAGCCATTCCGGCGGTTACTTTTCCATAACAAATGTGCATGCATAATACCCTCCTCACGCATGCAAATGACTCTCTGCATAATAATGGAAGAAAAGGAGAAAATGATTTGTACAAAGGAGAAGAACATTTTTATGACGGAGAAAATTTTTGTTTAGAACCATAAAAAATTTCTGGGGGAGGTGAGAAATGGAATTAATTAATCTAAACAAAATTTGTACATGTTAAAGAGCTTCTCATGAACGGACGGCTATTCCATCCCATGGAATCTGAGTTTGACATTGTTTAGACGGAAAGAGCGAGATTTGTTCGACCCAACAAAAAAAAGGGATGATCTCTATACATGTCATAATTATTTAGTCTCTTGTTTGTCGTTTGACCCGACAGAGAAAAAAAATTACATAACGATCAACTTCCTACGAGACTGAAAATGAATGTGTCATGCCTTTATTTTTTGCATACGTCCATACATATTTGTGTACAATTTCATCACAACGAAAAAAAAAGGGATTACGGTTACATTTATTCTCTTCCAAATTTACAATTCATGTCCGCTCTTTGTTACAATTTGCTATACATATTTATGTCTTTTTTTTTTTGCAAGGGAGATGCTCACTGAACTTGCATGGCCTTAAAGCAGGAGATGATTCAATGATCAATCCTTGGCTTCACCGGAAGCTTCTTTGACTCAATGCAATTTTTGAATTTGATTTTGCAAAAAAGACGGTTCAGGGCCTTTTTGTCTAGATGTGGCAATATCAAGCATTATTTTGAGTCTGATACACAGACTGAGCCAATTTTTTTCTCTCGGAGAATTTCATAGTTGCTTAATAGAAACAAAAGTTGCTTTTAATATACAACAGCCTCCCCACATTATTTATTCCTTCTTCCCAGGAAATATTTTAATTGAGTTAAAGGAAACAAGGAGTTACGAGACAAATTTGGACTCCCACGAAATCGAAGGACGCTTTATTTGTTTTGCATAATAGAATTTATAGGTTAAAAAGAATTTTATCACACTATTTATCTATACAGGAAAGAAAGGAAAGGAAAAAATTTGTATGCATTTTTTACAAGATAAAATCTTTTTAAATGTTCCCCTCAACGGTCTAACATCATTACTTTTTTTTTTTTGCATATAGTTAATCCATTATGTACGTCCGTGTACGATTGAACATGCAGACAACCATTTATTCGTCGAAAAAATACTTTCTGTTTCCGCGTGCATAACAATTTCTTCGCAAAAATTATGCTGCCTTCTTTGTCACTTCCGTAGGTGGGATATTATAATCACAGGGGCCTACTATTTACTTAATGGATTTAACTTCTTTGTGGAGGGAGCTTTTATTACGAAATATTTTCTATGGGTAAGTGAGACGGTGTTAAAAGGGTGAAACACAGGGGAAAATATACAGGGTATATTGTTTCCATTTCAAACCATTTTATAGCTCAAAGGAGATTAAATGGGAGTGAAGAAAAAAAAACTTTTTGGGGGTTTAAAAATTCAAAGATCCCAAAAGTTTTTTTTTTGGATGGGACACCTAATAAGCTTATGTAGTATAAAAGTAAACCTCTACAGAAAAAAAGTTTGTGTGTACACAGTGTCAAAGTGGATTTTAGTGTACAAATGTCCCTCGAGTCAACCTTATTTCTCCTTTTTCTATGTCGCTTTCTCTCTCTTTTCCTTTTACTTTACATCTCTTTGCTTCTCTCTCCCTTCCTCTTTTGTTTTTACAGTTTTCTACATCTCCCTTCCTCTCACTCTTTCTTCCTTTCCTTCTCTCTCCCTCTTCCTCTCCCATCCTGTCTCTTTTTTTTCTCCATTTCTCCTTCTTTCTCTCTCTTATTCTCTTTATTTTTTCCTCTCTTTTTTTCTTCCTTTCTCAATTTTTTTCTGCTTTCAACTTTATCTCTGTTTTTCCCTAATGTATCTTCTCTCTCCTTAGTTCTTCCTCTCTGTCTTGCCTTCTTCCTCCTTTCTCTCTCTTTTCCTTTCCGTGTGTCCGTTTCTTTCTCTCTTTCTTCCAACTCTGTATCTTTCGTACTCATTTCCCTCACCTCTCTCTCGCCTCCCGTCTCATCTCGCTCTCCTTTTGAATCTCACTCCCAGCCTCTTCTCCGTCCTAATGGAGGCGCTTACATAATGCAAACACGCCAGGGTTGACAAAATGTCACTGTGTGAAAGGCAAGACCAGCTGACAGGGCATGCAACAACAATAGCGTGAGTCAACAGCACATCCCCTCCGAGCCTGTGTGTGTGGGTATACCATACATACTACATATGTATGAAAAAAAAATGTATATCCGTACATATGCTCAAACTCAATAGATTTTTCAGCCCTTCCACACCCGGCTCAATTAAGCCAGGGCATATATCTGTAGTCCTAAAAATAAGGACACATCTTTTTCCCCCTCAGCAAACGCCATCAGAAGAAGAAGCTCGTCACAACTTGGTTCTCTATTATTTTTTTCATTTTTATTCAATCAGAAACTATTATTTTGATTAGCATGTGTACAAGCGTGTAATAATGTGCTCATATCCATCCTTCTTGTCTATTTCTCTCCTTCACCCTCTTTTTTTTTTCTCTCTCTCTCTCTCTCTCTCTCTCAACCATTGCCAGAGAGCATCCCTCCACGTGTCTGTCAAAATAAAAGAACATGTGGACGTCAAAGGGTCCAATTTTCTCTGCATTTACAATAAGAACACGATGTGTCCAATGTGTAACCAACACATTTGAAACTGTGTGCATGTGCTTTACTTGCACAGAAGTAGTAGTCGAGTTGGAGTTGGTGAGTTGGAGAAGCCAGGAACATTTTAAACCGAACTCATGCTCAATGTATGTATCCTAAAGCCAAATAATAATAAACGTCCAGTCCCACTGACTTTTATAATATCATTAATAATGACGATGACATCCTTTAAAAGAGCCTTAAAACCTCCACCATATTAGGTTGCATGTAATTCAATTATTACTAGATCATTCACTACTTGCGTGTGTCTTTCACTCCTTGCATGATGAAGGGAATTGAAGGGGAGAATCACACATTGGGAGAGACAAGGAGAGAGAGACAGAGAAAAGCGAGACAACCCATTCTGTGTAATATTAGGGGTAAGGCCACAGTCATGTAATCATAATAATCGAAAATTACCCATGTAACTAATACTCCAAAGGAGACGATGAAGATGGTGATTGTAAAGAGACAGACGAGGCATTTCAAAAAAAAAAAAATTGACAATGTCAAGCAAAGGTATCTTAAGGCAATTGACAAAGACAAGGGAAAAGGGAGTGAAAATAATTCCAGAGAGACAAGGGAAAAGGGAGAGAAAATAATTCCAGAGAAACAAGAGAAAAGGGAGAGAAAATAATTCCAGAGAGACAAGGGAAAAGATAGAAAATTGTCAAAAGAAAGGAGAAAAAGTCGGAGAGAAATGAGAGAAAGAAAAAAAGGAGCAAAAATGCTCAAGAAAAAATCCACAAAAATAAGTGAGAAACTGAGAGGAGAAAAAGGAGAGAGAAAAGAGCCAACAAACAAAGAGACGATTAAATCCCAAGTATCAAACCTACTTTGACGAGATGGCATGCGGTGCACACTAAATAAGAAAAACAAAGCCAGACAGAGTATTGGCAAATGTCATTTGTCTCCAAAGAGAGCCCATGAAAATAAATGAGCCTTTATTTTTTTTTTAAATCCCACCCTATAAGCCCTCCTCCTAGTACACCACAATTGACGACCTAAACACTGTCCTTCACAACTCATCTCCTTCTTTTTTTTTTGAAAGTGACTCCAATACCCACCACTGTGTCAAATCTTTTATGTTTCCCTCCACACAGACATATAGACAGAAAATTGTATGAAATATAATTATACCTACTACATCCAAAATGGTGCTATAATTACACTTGAAAAGAGCGAGAGAAAAAACATGCTCATCAACTGGCTTTTTATCTGAGATGATCGTGAATTTCTGTTTCAAATCAACTCCATCTCATCATGTAAAAAAAAAAGTCCCCATTCAGCTACTGTAGCATGTTATGTATGGGCCTTAACCATAGCTTGCACGCACTGTCTCAAAAAAAAAAAAATTTAAAAAACTCTTATTAATCTTATGGTGCATGATGGTTACAGCCACAAAAATTTATGTCTCTTTGGGAAGAAGACACTTTCCCTTTTAGCGCATTTCTCAAGACATTTCACGCCTCTCCTCCTCCTCAAAATCCCTCAACGTGTCAACGCCATGCTCACATTTTTCACGACCTATTAAAGATACGAAGGATTTTCTTTTTTTTCTTCTTCGTATTCCTCGTCAATCTCTGACTCATACATACATTAAGGCCTCTTTTTTTATCCTTTCATATCGTCCGTCTTTTTCCATTATAAAATGTAGAAGAATAAAAAAAAATGAAAACAACAACTAGAGACGAGGGGCGAAAAGGGTGGAAAAAATATGAAAAATCACCAGTTTTTCAACCCTTCAATTAAATGTAAGTTTTTTTTTTATATTGTGAAAAAACAACAACAACTAATCGCTTGGTCGTGTGCTTTAAACCAAAAATAACAATAATCATCCCTTTTCTTTTAACCGCGTGCGTATACTGCCATATTTCTTTGTATACATGAAAAAATGATTCTCCATCCCATCTTGTGGGGGAAGAAGAACGAAAACAGATTAATGGACCTCCATATAACCATAAAGATTCAGGAGCTTGTACTCATACGGGAAGAGATAGAGGTAAAAAGGATGTTGTTTAAATGAAAAAAAAATAGTTCACGACAGAGAGAGAGAAAGAGAGAGAGAGAGCGAAAGTACAAGCAATTGTAATAAATACAATCACCATTTGCAGTCTCACAGGGGATTTTGTACCCGTACAGGGTGTTAATGTATATATGTATGTACATATATGAAGCATCTATAGATTTCACAAATACACGTTTACTTATGTATATGCATATATGTATGAACGCATATGCATGTAGACACGTTTATACTCAACAATGCTGAAAATACCGGTTAGTTTCTAAATTCGGGGCTATATTGAATTTAGATCAATTTGGAGGCGATTACATTTGAAGTGCCGCCGGGAAAGCTAGAATGGTATTAAATTGCATCGGACTCAATGTGGAAGCCCGGGGATTTGCTCAAAATTTCAGTTTAATCTAGGTCATTTGCTACAGATTTAATTTTCTCTCTCCTCCACTCTTCTCTCTTTCTTGCCTACCCTCTCTCTCTCTCTCTTGCCTTTTCTCTCCCTCGCTTTCTCTCTCTCTTGTCTTTTCTATCCATCTCTCTCTCTTTCTTGCCTTTTCTCTCTCTCTCTCTCTCTCTAGCTTGCTCTCTGTTTCTCTTGCCATCTCTCCCTTGCTTTTTCTTATGCCGTTTACATTGCTAAACGACTGGGAAGCAATTCCTTCTGAGGGTACAATATGATGTTGATTAAAAATTGTACGCCATTACTGTTGCAACAATATATTTTACAGTAGATTTAAACATGTATAGTGCTATCTATATACATATGTACATATTACTGCCTTCCTAGCAGATGCAGCTAAGAACCATTTCATTTTCTCGGCACCATTTCCTTCAACATCTCTTTTTGGCCTTGTTTTGCCGTTGTTTTCATTACATGATTATTGCTGTTATTATTCTTCCCGAAAAATGAGTCCCTTGATAATGTCCAAACATAAATGAGTCTCACTCTGCCGTTTAAAAAAAGCGTGCTGTGTACATGTATTTACTTCAATACAGAATGTGTGTACCACACGTCAAATGATGTGGGTTACACTCTTATTTCCTCCGTGCATGGCTGACTAATTTCTTTCCCCGTCCGTTTCTACATATTTGGTCCACATTTGGGCAATGTCCAATATAATATAAACCCCTAACCTAGTTTCTCCCTCCCCCCAAAAAAATGATAAGATAGGATGGATGTCTTTATACAAACAAAGATTATTTTTTTGGCCACCCGTAAAAAAATGACGATAGTGCAAAAAAAAAAAAAAAAAAAAAAATACTCCCGACATTTGTGTTAGATGCATTTGTCTATGCTGGGCCTGGCTTTATCTGAAAAAACGAGGCTGAGAGAGGAGTCCGTGCATGCGATATCTCCATTAAACTTCTGAAGAAGCAAATGGGTGAGTTCCCCCACATTTTGGTTGTTTTTTTTTTGTGTTCATCCTAAATTATCTTCTACCATGGGAAGACAAATGGTTTAAAATGAAGTCTACGAGAGAGTAGAGGAGGTAAGCAAATTAAATTATTTGACGGGCCCACCCCGCCGGTCAGCGGAGGAAGGAAGGAAGGAAGGAATTAATTTCAAAGGCTTCGAAAATCCACACCCACACATATGCCTCCACCCTTTCCTTCCAGTAGTAGTTGGACATTTACATAAGTGATTTTTTTTTTTACTTCTTCTCAATTCACACGCACGTGGCAAGATTCTGAAGATTCTCATTTACTTGTCCAAATGGTACTTTGTATTCTATTAGGCAAGAGCATTGCCTGTCTTTATCTGTCAATAGACGGGAAAATATTGGTTGTTGTCGCCGTATCTCTATCTTTCACTTGCTCCTAACACTTTCTTTCACGCTCTCTCTCTCTCTCTCTCTCTCTGATTATACAATCAGTAAGCCACCTTCGTATGGCTGAACAATTTGAGGGATCAATAAAAGCATTTGTGTATACGTGGGTTAAATTTGTAATTTTCTGCATAAAAAAATATTCTCCGCTTATTTGACCTTCTTTCTATTGTTTTTCTTCAATTTTTCCTCTCTTCATTCCCTCTCCTTCATCTATCTTGCCTCAGTTTTTTTACTTTGCACTGAAGGTATTTTTAAGACTTTCTTCTTTGTGGCTATTTCCCCCTTTCTGTATTAATCTCTCTCTTGTTAAAATTGCCTATATCTCTCTATTTAATATTGCCCTTATCTCTTCTCTCTCTTTTGAAAATGGTCCCCCTCTGTTTCCGACGCCTTCCTTTTTATAAAATTATCTCTATCTCTTTCTTTCCGATAGTTCCTCTATTTATACAAAATTTTCTCTTTTCCGATAGTTTCTCTATTTATACAAAATTTTCTCTTTTCCGATAGTTTCTCTATTTATACAAATTTTTCTCGTTTCCGATAGCTTCTCTCTTTAAATTTAAATAGTTTCGCTCTTTTTTTTAAATTGTCTCTCAGTTTTTCCGATAGTTTCATTGTTTTTTAAAGTGTTTCTCTATTTTTCAGTTAGTTTCGCATTCAGATAGTTTCGCTCTTTTTTTAAATTGTCTCTCTCTCTCTCTTTTTCCTGATAGTCTCTCTCTTTTTTCCATATACATAGCTTTTGTATTATCTCAATTCAACCAATCTCCTTCTTTCTCTGTCTCTTGCAAGTTAACTTCCTGGCTGGTTTTCATTTCCTCCTCCTTGTAACGATTCCTAATTGTCCTCTTGACTCCTTTAATTCCCCCGTCAAATTAAATTTCTCCCTTGTTTCGCGTAGTATACCATTTAAATGAGTGTTATTTACGATACTACATGATTGAGCCCGACGTGAAATTACATGTGGGAAAAATTTCCCGCCAAATGAAATGAAATTTTTCCCCATTTGAAGAACTTATCATGGTGGTCCACCAAATTGGTGGAGAAAGTGTTTCCCACGATATAATTATTGTCACGAAATGTTTCTGTAAGTTGCCGCCATCTTGACATGTGAGGGTGCCTCCATTATTTTGGAAATATGGTTGATTTTGGAAAACATGAATCCAAGAAACGAGCGGTATATACAAGATCAAATGAATGTTGGGTCTTACCTGTAAATCAGAAAAAAAAAAGAATTTATTAGTACACACATATAACACAGGTGCATATCTTTCTAAATATAACATACATGCATGCACGGCGGTTTATTATTAATACAGCTTGTGTCTATAGCATTTTTTTTTGTATGCATCTCTATATTATATGTAAATATGTATAGTAGCCAGTTCTTTGTAGTTTGGTTCGTTACCCAATGCGCTTGCGAAATCCCATCCTATTACTTTTCTTTTTCCCTTACAGACAAACAAAATAATTCTCCAGTCCTTTTTGCACAAAGCCTGCTAGTGAAATGGAGGGGTAATTTAGGGCAAAGGAAAAAAAAAATGTCTTTATTTTCTACCATGACGTTTTTTTTTAGCATTGCATTCTTTTCTTCCTATAACCCCGTCTACATAATACATGCGAATATACTTTTTGTCAAGAAATTTGCATCACACAATCATACTTTACTAACCTACACAATAGCCCCCGTTTATCATACACGGTTTAGTGCGGTTCTTGCACTTTTCCACATATCTTTATCCTTTTTTCTGACGGCCTTTCTTTCTTACAATAAAAACTTTTGTAGACCCGCGCGCACCCATTATTTACATCCCCAAAAAAATATGCACGTCCAAACCTTTGATGACGCTATACTTTTTTCTTTATGTATGCGCATACACACATTTTGGTTAACAGAAAGTTACTCAACATCTGAAAAAAAAGGATGGTAATCCGAGTTCATTGTACATAATAATCTTTGTACATTACTTCACATTTTGGATTTCATGCCAAGAAAGGGGAAGAAGGGTGCAGAATGACTTTAGAAATAAATGACGAGTTCCAAAAAAAATGTCAGAAGGGAGAGAAAGAGAGAGACGAGAGGGAGAAAAATAATTCCATATTCAAGTTTGTCGTAGCACAAAAAAAATCGGAAAAAGGGGAGCAAGGCTACGCTTTTATGGATGTATTTGTAATGGACTGTGTAATAAGCTCATATGTAAACAAGACATTTTTTTGTCGGAGTACGTACATACAGTCACATAGCTGGACTATTTACCCTTGGATTTTTTGTGTCGTTCAATAATGATATCAAAATACGTACATCTGTCCTTTTCCTGCCGCCAGAGTTCATTTGTACTACAGAGACGAAAACTACCTTTTGTCCGTTGACAAATTAAAAAAAAAAGGAGAAATGACAGGGATATGGAAATCTAGAGGGAAAACAAATTACGATGTAGACAGGAAGCAATGGAGGAGAAAAAAAACCGAGAAAGGAAAGACAGAGGAAAGGAAAGGGCAAACAGAAGGAGAAAATATGAAGATAAGCAAAAAAAGATTTTCACAAAAAGGAAAATACGAAAAATGACGAAACCAAGAGGAAAATAGAGAGAAAAGAAAACATAAAAAATGTAAAAACAAAGAGGAAAAGAGAGAAAACCAAGATAAAATAAAATAAAAAAGGAGAGACCCAAAAAACGCAACAACACAGCGCACAAGAGAGGAAAAAAGAGACAAAAACTAAAACAACCAAGAGGGAAAGAGAGGGAAAAAAAAGCCCCCAAAAATAGAACAAAGAGAGGAAAAAGAGAACAAAAATGAGTGAAAGAGTACAGAAAAAAATATACAAAGGAGACACAAACAATTAGAAAAACAAAGAGGGAAAAACTGGACAAAAAGGAAAGTCCGTGTAAAAAGAGAAAATATCCCATTATTATCCCTTCCAGTATACCATTGTCATTCTTGATATGTCTCTCACGTACAAAAGTACTTTATTTCGCCTTTATCATTACAATAACACGTATGCCCAGGTACGATTAATCACAAATCAAATTACGTATTTGATTTCCTTTTGGCACTCCGTCCCCTCCATGGGGCTTTGCCCATACATGTATATTCCCCTTACATATGTAAGTACTTTTGGTGCTACCCACCATTTCACAATTCCCTCCACAAGGCTCCACAAGGGCCAGTCCAACATGGTTCCATGGGTGTGCAATAAAGGCAGAATAATAGAGTTACTATAAGGTTTAGTATTAAAACTTATGTATACCCCCATACTGTCTGGCAAAGTCCAGTAATGTATAATGGTCTGGGATGCCACAGAGACAAAAAATAAAATAAAGGAGGACTTTCGAATAATACACCCTGCATGTGTCCATCCTGCCTGACCCAAATGTGGGGACATACTTATAATAGTGCATGTCCATTACAGACGAAAGAGAGAGAGAGAGAGGAAAAAATCAATAGGACCCATTATATTATGGCACACTCCAATAAAGCTCCAAATTTTCAAATATACACACTCTCCTATTACTTTATATCCCAAGTCTGCCGACGGACTATTGATAGAGTCTGATAATAGGGAGGGACACACACCTCAGTTGTTGATATTGTTATGTGCAGTTCCTGTCTACATCTCTTCTTCTCCCCCCCCTCATGATATATACGGGTATTAATAGTGGTAAGTATAGGTACTACAAAGGATGAAGCCACCGCCACCATACTACTACTATTTGTCAGACACAGACGAAAAAGAAGAAAAGGAAGGTGGTTGCCAGTGCTTCAAAAAGTGTTCCCTTCACAACTCCTATGGATTTATTTCACCACTTTCCGGTCGGATAGGGAAGTCATATGTACATGATCAGTCGATATGGGATGGATATCACCCAAAAAGTTTTTAGTTACCAGCACTTTACTCCTCTCAAAATCCCTGGAAACTCGTGGGATCCCCGTAAGACCTCTCCAGCTGTATTTATGTCTTCCCTTTCCCTGCCTTCCTATCCCTTTTACGTTCCGCTTTTCTCCCTTTCCGTTTGCTCTTCTTGCCGCTCCTTGGCTTTCTCCGAAATTCCCTTCAATTGATGTCTGTCCTTTTCTTCGCTTTCTCTTTATTCTCTGTTTATTCTTCATCTTCAATCTCTACCGCTGGTCTGTTCTTTCCCTTTCTTTGGTGTGCTTTCTCTTTCTCTATCAAACTTTCTTCTTCTGTCTCCTTGCTCGCTTTCGTTCTTTCGACCTGGTTTTCTCCTCTTTCTTCCTCTCTGTTTTTATTTTTTGTGTTTCTTCTCATTCTCGTTCCCTCTCTGTTTCTTCTGTTCCTCTCTCTCTCTCTCTCTCTCTCTCTCTTTCTCTATTCTTCCTTTCGTCTCTCCCTCTCTGTATTTCTTTTCTTTATTCTTCGATTCGTCTCTTTCTGTCTCTATTTCTTCTTCATTCGTGGATTCAATTCTTTCTCTCTCATTCTTCTATTTATTCTACGATTCGTCTCTTTCTCTCTGTCTCTTTGCTTTATTGTTTGATTCTTCTCTCTCTTTGCTTCCTTTCTTTCACTCTCTCTTTGTTTCCTTTTTCTCTTTGTTCCCTTTATCTCTTTATCTTTGTTTCCTTTCTCTCTCTGTTTTCTTTCTCTCTTTCTCTGTCTCTCTGTTCCCTTTATCTCTTTCTCTGTCTCTTTGTTTCCTTTTTCTCTGTTCCCTTTATCTCTCTATCTTTGTTTGCTTTTTTTCTCTCTCTCTCACTGTCGTTGTTTCTTTCCCACGCTCTCCAATTTTCTCTTTCTTTCCTCTTTTCCTCTTCTCTGGTTATTCTCTCTTTCTCCCCGCTCCTCTAATCTCCTTTCCGACTGATGCCTGCTCATATTCAAGGAACCAAGGGCACATATATCCCCTCGTTATTCTAACCTCACCCCATTTCCCTTTACTTTCTGTCTCGTCTACCTTTTTGTTCTTCCCCAAAAAAACTTTCCCTGGTCCATAGCCTTCTAAATTCCCCCTTTTGTTTCCCAGAACCACGCTTTCTCCGTAATTCTCCGTCTGTATCTCCCTCCGCAAACATTATTACTTTGATGGAAATCTGGAAAGCCCCCCACAGAACCTGGTTGGGGTTGTTTCCATTATTACATATGTATATGTACATACCTTCCATGGAAAAGGGGGGAAAATTGAATATATATCAATATCCTACTCTCTCGCACTCATCTCCCCTGTTTAGACTCGGAAGTTCCCAGGCAAACTTTGGGCACGGTAGCTATATATGCTTTGGAGGAAAAAAGAGACAGAAAATAATACAAAGAGACAAAAGCTATTTGTTGTTCCTTTCCACGCGCACTCATGTCCACTAATCTACCCTCTTGAAAATGCATGCAATTGAACATGTCAAATAATGTGAGAATTCAATACACCCATTTGGATGTGTGTGGCGGACCCTCTGTCTCTCCGTCTCTCTCTCTCTCTCTCTCTCTCTCTCTCTCATGGACTGAGTGACAGGAAGCCATCAAAGAGGGGAATGTGTCTCCATGTAACTACATGGAGGAGTCGACAAAAAATCAATCACAATGTTCCTACAACGATTAAATAGGTACATACCCACTGCATTATTTCAACCCGGATAAACTGGTAGGCAATGTGTACCCGTGTGGTTTTTTTTTTCGGGTGCCATAACAACCCTCTTTTGGGTGATTTCCACCTCGACATCTTTGAATGGGACTTACACACGATGTGGACATTCTCCCTCATAATCTTCCCTCAGTTATAATCTTCCCTTATAATCACCAAGTATATCGACAAATATTAGGGAGTTCATGAAAATGAACAATTTACCTCCGCATTTAAGGCTCTATGGGGACTACTTTTTGGGCTTTTTTGGGGGGTTGTGTGATGATGACGTGAAAAAAGCTTTCCAGGAAAAATGATATCTCCCTTTTGTCTCGAAGAATACTGTATATTTTGTATTTCCCCGGTTTCCTCCCCTTTTGATGTGTGTGCAAAGAGAATTTCCTGCCAAGGCTAATCCTCTTAGGTTTCCTCTTCTTTTTTTTTTTTCTTGCGCAAAAAAAATTCTTTTTTCAGCCCATTTTGGTTAGGAGGTACATACACCTTGAAACTAATATGGATATAAAAGCTTTTGTGTGCCGACGTAGTAAACATTGCAAATAAAAAAAAAAAAAAAAAAAAGGCTGGGAGAGCAAAATTTCTCTCGAGATGGCTCATGTTCATTTTGCTAATGCAATTTTCCCCATTCACGCACATGTGGAAGAGACCCAATTACATCGTATTTTTCTCTTTTTTTTTGTCTCTGGACAAATTTGCCCATGTTTGGCCAGGATAGAAAATCCACCCAGCTATACAATTACAAAATCAACTGTCATGTGCGTGTTGGCCGCAATTCTCCATTCCTTCTCCGACTGACAAATAAGGAGAAACGCGGAGAATCGTGTGAAATATAGATTCAAGACCAATACAAAGAGGAATTAGATACATTTTTGGACTTAAATTGGAGCAAAAAAAACTTGGAGATATGTATCTACGCAAATTGAAGTGTTCAAAGCCTGAGAACCAAATTCAAATGTATAAAGCCAATTGTTTTTATTATATTGGCAAAAATTCGACAAACAAAAAAAAAATGGTTAAGTTAGGTTCGTGTTGTTAAATTGGAGCAACCAATAAAAAGGGAGGGAAAATATCATTGGGGGAGAATTGTTTCAGTAGGAGTTTTAGTAGTAACAACAACAACTTTTTGGCCGTGTCGGAATGTCTACAAAGACACACGCGATCTCTGTGACGCAAATAATGTAGTCAGCTGCAGACATTTTTGCTCAGCTTCGCTACTGCGAACTACTTATCCTTTTGACACTTTATTATTATTATATGAGCCAAGCACCCAGATTTTATTGGGGAGGAGATGATTATTTAGTATTACGTAAAGGGAGAGCGGCTGAGGGAACTCACACGCACTTGTTTGCACATGGTATAAGTTTGGTACATTGCGACTTTGGAGTTGGACCAAATGGCGATAATAATATCAAGCTGGAGAGCCTTTCATCATCACTTCCTTTCCATGGCGTTTTAGTAGTCAATATTTTTCTTGTTTCTTACCTTTCTCTCTTTTTCTGTCTTTTTATCTCTTCATCTCTTTTTCGTTCTTTTTCTCTCTCTGCTTGTCTCTTCCTTTGTTTCCCTGTCCTTTCTCCTCAGTTTGTTCTCTTTCTCTATTTCTATATTTTCCTATTTTCGGTTTTACCTCTTTCTCTATTTCTATATGTATTTTCTCCTTTTCTGTCCTATCTCTTTCATTATTTCTATACACTTTCTCCTTTTCTGTTTTCCCTTTTCTCCAAACTTCAATTTACTCTGTAATTGCCATTTCCTGGAAGTGAAAATCCCGGAGCTCTTACCCCATACTATTCTTCAGTTCCTTGATTATCCCTGAAATCTGTATTTAGTAAACCTCCTATAGGCCTCTCCATTCTGCGCCGACAATTTTACCCTGTCTCCCGTGTTTGTGCCTTGAAACCTTATAAAATCCACCCTCCCCGAAAAATCATCATGAAAAACTTTCTCCGTATTTCCTATCCCCGACACTTGTGTGCCCAATTACACCAGATGAAAGGAAGTGTTGGGGGAAGACATTACCTCCATTTTGTCCCCATCGTTACATAATATATACTAGGAACTACATAGTAAATAGTAATTTGCCACCATCCAACCAAATATGGATCAGACCTGTGCCAAGAACCGAACAAGTAGTACAAGAGTAACATGACGTGACAATCACATTTCTGTCTTTCTCTCTCTCTCTTTCTCGCTCTCTCCCTCCACTTTATTGATCCAGTGCATGATCAAGTGATCACGACAGAGTGAGATACGACAGAGATTATGTACAATGTCACCGCGCCAGAGAGAGAGATTCATGAGAAAAAAAGCGAAGGACGGGTGGAAACTAAGAAGAAGAGATTGGAAAAGTAAACATGAGGCATTGGAATATGTATATTATATATATGTATGTATATGTATGTACATACATACATACATACACACACAAAAAAAGCTGACAAGCGTGATCCTACAAAACTTTTTTTCCCATGGTCCAATTCCTTCCTCTTATATGATAACTCCTAGAATGCCAAATGTAACGTGTCTTCCTGGCGGTAATTGCCTTTGGCGGCAACAAAGTCAAGACAGTGCAAAAAAAAAAAGTGTGCTAAATTATTAATAAATACATGTACAAAAGCCGCCAAATCACACTTTAATCGCTGTTTCAAAAAAAAAAATACATATAATGTTACCCCTCAAGACTAAATATTATGAAGCTTAAACACCGTTTAGTCGTAATTTCTTGGGAAGTTGGCATAAACAAGACTAAAACAATTCAGTGTGCAATACAGAATAATAATATTTTTTGCTCCCAATTTGATTTTTTTGGTCGTTCCTCCATAGCAAGTTCTCCGAATGCGTTTGGAAGGAGAGAAATTAAATGGAATATCCCCGTTGTTATTTTTCGTTTAGGTCCTTCCCCCTGAGTTTTTGCTCACAATTTTCCCACAAAAAAATACGTCAATAAAAGAAATAAATAAGAAAATGAATTTTGTAAAACGGCAATTATTTCCAAATTTCACCGATTCTGGCAAAGAAAAAAAAATGGAAGGATAAAAAAGCATAATTTTGCCAGTCGTTGGTAGCGTGAGAGGAACTTTTTTCAATAACTACCATCAAACACATTAACTCTCCAAAATCATGGGCTTACCCAAAAAAAAACAGGCACATATGTACATACAGTGTATGAAGTAAATTACGGTTATTTCAGAGAAACAAGACATAGAAAGAAACATCCGTCGATCCATCATACAAATTTTTTTCACCGCATTTCAATCCTTCCGACATCAACCAACCCACTGCTGCAACTGGTTATGTGAACTACTCACGACTTGAAGGAGCGAGGGAGAGGGAAAAGAAAAAAAAATGCGGATCAATAATCAGCAAAAAATCAATAAAGAGCGAGAGGGAGAGAGCAATATAGACAGAATCAGACAAAAAAAGTACATAAACGAGGGGAAACGTCAAAAACAATTTCACAGCAGGAAAGAGAGGAAAAAAACAGAGAGAGAAATCGACCGCTCAAAACTGTGGCGGAGACAGAAGCTGAGCAACAATATCCGGCAAGGACATGGGAGGAAGAACCAGATACAAGAACGAGAATCCGCAGAATCAGATACAACAAGGATAGAGACAATAACGTCTTGTTTAAGAACGAGTTAAGAAAGCAATCAGAAATCATACGATGAACAGAGAGTACCCAAGAAAAGAGAAAAGACGCGGATATGTACAGGGAGTGCGAAGAGAAATACATATAACAGGAGCTAAATCAGATTTTGAAGCTTGAAATTCGTAGGGTATTCGCAGCGGAATTCAGGGAGATGGAGACAGACAGAGAATGAGAGAGTGATAAAGAGAGAGAGAATGAGAACGATAGAGAGAGAGTAAGAAAGAGAATGAGAGACAGAGAAAAATAAAGAATGAAAGAGACTGAAAGAGAATGAGAGACAGAGAAAAATAAAGAATGAAAGAGACTGAAAGAGAATGAGAGAGAAGCTGGATAGACATGTACACTAAAAAGAGAGCTAAAAAGAGACACGAAATAGGGGAAGAGAGAACGAGAAAAAATCTAGAGAGACACGAAAGGGAGGGAAAGAGAGAGAAAAAGCCAGATAGATACACGAGAGTGAGAGAGAGCAAAGTTAGAGAGACAAGAAAAGAGGGAGGGAAGGAGCGGGAAATAGAGGGAAAAAGGGAGTGAGAAATTCAAGAGAGAGAAAGAGAGAGAAATAAAAGAAATTAAATCAGATATAGAAAGAAAAGGGAAAGACATTCAACGATAAAAAATAGGAGATTGAAGGAGAGACAATGCTAAAATCGTGTGCCCTACAATTGACAAGAGAGAAATGACCAGAAAGTGTTGAGTGTGACTGACCTTGTCGTGTCGGACATTCACATTGATGATGTGCCTTTATTTAGACGTAAACAATTTCTTTCCTCCCGACATGAACTACTTGTCAATGAAAAAATGGAGAGAGAGAGAGAGAGAGAGAGAGAGAGAGAAGGAGCAAAAACTTATTCTAAATGTGCACATATCGACATATCTCATATGTTCCTTCTGCAAGTATGTACGGTATAAAAATGCTGATTCTGCCATTAAGAAAACAAATAGAGAAGTAAGAGGGACAAAAAAAAATATTTCGACGTCTTGCTCAAGATGAAAAGACAACTGGGGCAAATTCCTTTTCCGGCACAAGAATTTTCTGACGATTCTTCACTACACAAAACCTATAACTATGTTACTTCAGTCTCAATTTTTTCAATCAATCATCTACAGGCCAGGATGATTTCATGCTTACTTAAGTCCATAACATTCTCTCTCTCTCTCTCCCTCTTGATCCTTTCAACATTTCAATTTCAAATGCCAACTAAATCTGGGGCCATGACGAATAGAGGGAAATATGGGAGGAAAAAAAACTCATATTTGCAATTTTGGTAAAGCCATGAACCTTAATTTCCCTAAATCTATATATAATAATAAAAACTTGGCGATAGAAACAAGAGGGGGAAGGAACCAGATCGGCGAAAATTCCTTTGAACTGGTTCATCTTCCATTGTGTATAACCGCAATAAATCTTTTATCCCTTTAAGCATCTCTCTCTCTCTCTCTCTCTCTCGCTTTACAGGTAATATACTGTTTCATGGGGATATTCACTATACTAGAAAAATATAGGGAAAATATACTATGTGCAAGAGAATGGCCAAAATTCATCGACTATACCATCATAGCCCTTTTGATTCTCCTTGAATTTCTAATCTTTTTAGGGAGGAAATTATGGGAAAAGTTAAAGAGACGTCAGTGTTGTTCCCTCCTCGTAAATTTGTGTAGACAAAAGCCAAAGAATTTCTCTCAGCTCACTAGTCCGTAAAATGATTCCTTTTTTTTTCTGGGACGCAGGCACTTGTTTATGGACGGGTCGGAGGAATAGCAAGAGACTATAAGGGGGAAAGAGAGAGGGAGAGAGACTATAAGGGAGAGAGAGAGGGAGAGAGACGATAATTTTGTCCGAAAACCTTAATGAGCACGATACTCAATTCGTGTGGAAAAAACAAGCTGCTACAACTATCTCAGTGCTACTCTCTCTCTCCTTATTTCTCTCTTCTTCTTACTCTCTTTCCTTCTTTCTCTCTCCTTCTTTCTCTCTTTCCTTCTTTCTCTTTTTCCTTCTTTCTCTCTTTCCTTCTTTCTCTCTCTCCTTCTTTCTCTCTTTCCTTCTTTCTCTCTTTACTTCTCTCTCTCTCT
>JAQGBT010001703.1:0-29496 GCA_034698585.1 Disparrhopalites patrizii | reverse complement strand
AAAATAACATGAAATTTCATGTCATGTGCATGTTCGTGTTCAAAACTTCAATTTACATGACCTGTGAGGAGCACTACGTCTGTTTGAACTCTCGTGAAAGTCCAAGATGAACAAATAAGTTTGTAACACATGACACATGTTCTATCGTGTGTGGGTTCTGTGGTATCTAGATGAAAAAGAATTCACTCCAACATTAAACTGAAATGTAGAAACATTAGCCTTCATAAAAAGAAATTTTCAGTTCCTTTCCTCTACAGTAGAAATATGCCTTTGATGATGATTAAATATTCACCAGCTGAACCGAATCTGTTAATTTGCTGGTAGAACCAACCAGCGCTGCATTAAACAAGGGAAAGTCGTCTTCCGGGAAATTCTTGGTACATTTCGCAAGAGCATAAAGCAGCCTTTGCGGTTGTGGGGCAAAGCGTGCCGGCAGGAAGCCAGAACTTTTATGATTTCCCAACAACGAGAGAGATAAAAGTTAATGTGGAAAAACTTGAAAAGGTAACTATATAACGGTGTTTTAAAAGAATGAACGTACATAGACACGACAGAGATAGGCAGGTTTCATTGATGTTACTAATTAATTTAATCACGTTCTTCTCAAAGTGTGTGACATGAAGATTCCTTTGATTTTCAGTCTAGAGTGCGTATGTATACGTACCTATATGGAATTTATTACAGAAGGGATTGAGTTCCAAGAAGTGGCTCTCTTCCATTTCAAGAGGTTCATAAAAGCAGAGTTGCTCAAGAGAGAGAGAAAGAGAGAGTACATTTTATACGATAAACACAGATAGAGCTCCGTAGCAAGGCAGGTTCAATTTACAAGTAGGAATTTTCGTTCAGTTTCAAGCTTCACCAGTTGTGGTTGGATGCTATTTTAGTATTTTGAAAATACTCATTTATCTTAATGGCCGAGTTCGGAGTTCTGATTCTGAACTCAGAATAAAGCCAAGTTCAATTACGTGCTTGTTTCTTGTTGAAACTAAATATTTGTAGGTTGAATAAGTAATAAGTTTTAACATTTTGCTTATTTTCCTTTACCCAATTATGATTTACACTAAAAATCTACCGTTTTTGGTTAGAACACAGTCATTTGTCATTTGTCACCTTATCTAGAAAAAACGGAACTTGATTAAACGTGAAAATTCATATTATTTCCTTATAGTTTTCGTACCCTTCGAAAACTCGGTCTTTTCCCAAATACCGAGCCTTGAAAAATTAAATTTCAAGTTCAAAATGAAAAAAAAGTACAGATGTACCCATTTCGGGAACTCTAACACAGATGAATGGACTACAGCCTACTCTCACTATAGCAGCACCCTCTCTGCACATGAAATTGTGCTGTTACAGCTAGATTCTGTTGTTGGAAATTGCATAAAAAAATAGTAATACGTATTAATTGATCAAGACCAATTCCAGGCATTCGCTTGATAAGTTAATCAAATATATCAATACTAGCATGCCCGTACCGCGTTACCGCGCTAAGTGCTCCACGATATTACGTTATTGGGTCAAACGTACAAAAGGGAGAAACAGTTAAAAAGTTCACGTCCTTCCTTCACCGCCGTGAATCCCGCTACATCCTATAGGATAAGTAAAAAAAAAAAAAAACCCGTGTCACGATGTCCGGCTTTACATCTTTTTACACCTCCAGTACCCATACACAGGACAAATTTTTTTTCTCCCTGTTTCCGTATGTAAATATTCTCTTATTTTTCAACAAATATTCCTCAAAATAATTCCTCATTGCCTGTCAAACCCCTGGAACCCGGCGGGTGCAGAAATGTTTCGTTTTTTAGCAAATTCTCTGGCTTCTTTCGCAATTCCCATTAAAATGTGAGGTATTAGGATTTCCCATTAAATTTTTTATCGAAATTCTGATAACATGAACGTTTTTAGCAGGTTTCGTAAATTTTGTATCGCCATTTCCCCTCAAATGAGCATTTTTAGCAATTTCTCTTAAAATGCGTACCCCAATTTTGCTAACAACGCTCATTTTAAGGCAAATTGGGACAAAAAGGGTGATGGACAAAATCGTGACGGACTTTGCAGGGAAAAGCGACCCCCGGATTTCCATGAAGTTGTATCCCGAGAATTTGCTTTTAAGCAGTTTTGGCGCTGAAAAAACTTGGCTAATTCGGAGTTATAGTCATTTTTGTACTTGGGCAGCCTAAATTATAAAAAAAATAAAACAAACCCAATTTCTAATTAGAGCGTAAATGAAATTTTTGGGATAAAAGATTATTTAAATAAAGTAAACCAATTTAGCGCGTGGTTGCAGCCTTAATTATTGAAAATTTTTGAATAATTAAAAAGCAATGCTTGTTGTCGTAATAAAGCTTTTTGTCGTAATAATGCTTGTAGTGCTTTTAATGCTTTATTTTTTGACAGAATTCGAATATTTATAGTGTCTGATTACCCTACAGGGTAGTAGTAATCCATGGTCTAAAAGATGTTTTTGATTTAGTGCTTTCAGTGCTTTTAGCTTACCCTAGGAATAACCTTACACTTGACCGGTCGGTCTGATGTGTGAATAAAAGCCAAATCTCCGGGCCTTGTTTTTCCCTTGTCTCGCCCTCCTCCCTTGCATAAGCAAATTCTGGTGAAAGGAAAGACGCATTCCATTTATAGCAGAGAAAGTTTATGTATACAAAAGCCTTGTATGAAAGCAAGTATTGCGAAAGTTGGCACTCAAAGCCATGTTTAATTAATTAATTAGTGTATGTGCACATACACGGTTACCTACCGACACAGGTCGCCCACATGTTTGCACACAATCACGTTGGTATGTTTACAATACTCTTCTCAACATTCTCTAATGCAACGTGTCTCGCTCAGATTCCCTCTAACAGAACACGTTCCATCACCTGTGATAAACTGTGAGACTGGTCTCCCCGCCCCCAATGTTTGGTAATACTCATGAATATGTAGCTTTTGGTTATTTTAATGAAGGGAAAGTCTGTTGTCCTCATTAACATGACATGGATGCTGTTGAAATGGAAAATAATAAGATGCTTTTTATAGTTGAATGAAACGTGTGAATTTAGAGAGTCATGGGAGGAGTGAATGTCTCTTTACGTCAGTGCTTTCTCTTTTTGCGTGAGCGATTGCTCCTAAAAAAAAGACTTTCCCTCCTCTCCACCTTTCTTTGGACTACATCCACTGTGGGAAGGAAAAAGAATAGCTGGGAAAATCCACCCTTTCTCTCATGCTCCGCTGGGCTCTAACATGGAGAAAAGAGTAAATATTCAACAAAAAAATTCCAGAATTAAACCTTGATCCTGTCATCCCACACACTTTTCTCTATCATCTCTCAGGTAAGTAACACTTGCTCATCCTATCAGGTTGTAGTCAGAAAGGTGGAAAAGGGTTTTTCGTCCTAAATTACTTCCTTTGTTCCAGGAATTTATCCATAGGGTTATATCCGTGAACGCTGTTCTCTTCCACCACCCATTCACCTTAAAAAAACGTGTGTTTTCTAATGCCAAATGTAACGATTTCTTCACCGGAAGCCTTGCAAAATGAGACATCAAAAGTAAAAGTGTCGCCCCTTACTTGAAAAAGAGTAAACCAAAACACATCCAAAATCGGAATGAGAAAAGCGTATTTTTGGATCGGCTAGAATTACACCATTACAGTGGAGTCTCTCTATAACAACACTGAAGGGAAGGCCAAAAAATATTGTTACAGGGCAACGTTGTTATATAGAACATAAAATATGTACTTTACATGGCTGGTAAAATAATACTGTTCTAGAGAATTGTTGTTATAAAGAGACTTGTTATAGACATACTCCACTGTATTATAAATATAAGTAAAGCAAATATTTACAGTACACATTCACAGCCTTGAAAATAGTAAACAAATATCACGGTGTGATAATGTTTTTGTAATTGAAATTCACGGAGCGTGAAGAGATTCCTCTGATCACCGGATCGAGTGGAATGAGAGGGAAAAGCTCACTTGAGGTGTATAAAGTTCCAGGATCAACAAAATCTCAAAACTTCTGTTGATTCTCATGAAACAAGTTTGGGTAAGACGCCATTCTCTCACCCATCACTTAACAATGCCAAGTACGTAGTAGGACCTTCCAGGAAGAGCGCGTGCCTAAAAGTAAGTAGATTTTTTTTTTGTAGCAAGTTGTGGATGTGAGAAGTTGATTAGGAAGGAATGAGCGAAAGAGAGAGATAGAAAGAGAGAGAGAGAGAGAGAGAGAGAGACAGAGCCAGAGAAAGTACGCCAGTGTAATTTTTGTCAGATGAGAGAATGAAATAAGAGCAAGATTTTTAGAGGCCACGTGTCAAAGTGTATTTTATATTGACAATGTTTTCACCACAAATTGGTTTCCTGTAATTATCTTTGTAAACAGCCATCCTCCTGGATTTCCTTGGGATCACGTCTTTCTTCCACCTGGGCAGAGGCTTTCTTTGTCAGCACATGCTATTCAACGTGAGACAGTGGGGAAGTGTTGGTTAGATCGGCTTCAAATGTCATTCCTTAATTAAAATTTTGTCTACGCCTCTACACCGATTTATCAATGAGGGAGTAATAGTATATATTTCCCTTTATTTTCTTCGTACACACGCATGCTTTTTGGTACAGTATTTGTTTTGCCACATGCATATTCCTGCATTTCTAATTTATACTGAATGTTCATTACAAAAAGAGGGACATGATGGGTTGGTTATTGGAATGGAACCGCAAGAACATTGAGATATACAAAGTTATGTACAGTCGACTTTCGCTATAACAGCATCCTATAAAGCATAAAATTTCGCTTGTTATAGCGAAAAACTGTTATATAGAGAGCAGACATTTCTATGTTAACAAATGGAGAAAGTTTTTAAGGGGAGCATTTTTTGCTGCTGTTATAACGAGAGTACTGTTATACAGGGGACTGTTATAGAGAGAGTCGACTGTAATTGCTTGGCCGTCACACTCTCTCACTCTCACATCCATGAATAAAAATCGGCCTCCAGGTCGTTTGTACGAACTACTTATGAGCGGAGGGAAAGGCTCGTTTGGAAGTGGCGGCTGCCTTGCCTATAGTGATATGGTAATTGGTAATTCCTATATATTCTTATATGTATCTACGGCGTATTTAGCGTGTTTAATCAAGAGATATGAATAACGTATTTTTCCTCAATTCACTGTAAAATGCTGGGTTTAATTGTAAGTGGACATTTTAATAATTTTGCTATTGTTAAGCTTTTCGTTATATGCATGTATTCGTTGAATATACCTAAAAACAGCTATTTTGGGGAAATAATGAGCTATTTTAGCTGAATGAGTAGCTACTATGACTGGATAATTACTAACTAGCTATTTTGGTTGAATAATTAGTAATTAGCTATTTTGGTTGAATAATTAGTAATTAGCTATTTTGGTTGAATAATTATAGCAATTAGCTATTTTGGTTGAATAATTAGTAATTAGCTGTTTCTGTTGAATAATTAGTAATTAGCTATTTTGGTTGAATAATTATAGTTATTGTGGTTGAATAATCAGCTTTTTGGCTGAATCAATCGCCATTTTGATTTTATAATTAGCTGTATTGGCTGAATCAGCTGCCATTTCGACGTTATAATTAATCATTTTTGTTGAGTAATTAGCTATTTTTGTTGAATAATTCGATACTTTTTCCGAATAATCAACTATTTCTTCGGAATACTCAACTATTTTTTCTGAATACTAAACCATTTTTCTGAATACTAAACTATTTTTCTGAATACTAAACTATTTTTTCTCAATAATCAACTATTTTTTCTCAATAATAAACTATTTTTTCTCAATAATCAACTATTTTTTCTGAATAATCAACTATTTTTTCTAAATAATCAACTATTTTTTCTAAGTAATCAACTATTTTTTCTAAATAATCAACTATTTTTTTTGAATAATCAACCATGTTTTCTGAATAATCAACTATTTTAGCTGAATACGTACCTAATTTGGCTGCAAATAATTATCTATTTTGACTGAATAAGTAAACTTGCTTAATTTGAACTCCGTTTCAGTACGCACCTTTGCTTGCATAAATTGCAACCTGACAAAAGTGAATGCCAATCTTCGCAAACTATGGGAATTTGATCTTTTGTCAACCTTTGCTCATTTACTGGTATTGAAGAAGAGGTCGTGTACTGGGGAAATGTCAAAGAAAGATGGCTTCATTATAGCTTTGTATCATTTAAATAATTACTTCAATTCAAAAACTAATGAAAGTAAGTTAAGATTACCTCGCCTTTGGGACATGTTTTTGCTCCTGCAAATTCGGCAGGATTGTATTGAACTTTATCCTTCCACCACTCGCACGCCACTTTCCTTTGAATTATACGCCTTTGAAAAGGTTTAGAGGCGATGACTTTGATGGTACTATTCTGTACATACATATAATTATGTGTAGAGAAATGTGAAAAGTAGGTACACGTATTGACTAACAATAATAATAGAGCCTCCAGCTTGCCTTCCAGCCATCTCCTAAGGATCATATTGGGACACTATGCTATCACAAGGACAGGGAATGGTAGCAACTTTTGACCTTGTTACTAAATCCACAATACATTCATGTTTCTCCGCCATGCAGTTTAATCCTATTAGTCCATTATGGAGACACGAGAAGCTACAAAATACTTTATTCCACTTAATAATTGAATTCTTGGAGGGATTTCCCCCACGTTCTCCGAGCGTGTGATTTCCATTGTGTATGGCTCTGTATGCGTACACTTACATTTTGTCCCTTTGATCTTTGTTCACATAACACAACCACGAAATGATCCCCGACTTCATTTAGCTTTATTTATTTTCAGTAATTATTATTGGCAGTACTAATGAATACCAGACGCTATGTCGTAACAGTGTTATATTTTAGTACAAATTAATGATATTTCACCTTGCTTTTTTAATTTTTGCTTTTCAAAATTTGTTAATTATAATGCATATCTCCATAGGTGAGAATAATATCACCGTTTGAAGAGCCCTACAAGTGACCTCTCCAAAATGCTCGTTTTTCCCGATCTTGCATAAGAAACATGGTTTTTTGGGATATAGTTTTGGGGAGTAAATGGTGACTATCTGTATATGCAAAAGATGATGGACATAACTTTACAAAGATTCGCCTTTATTAATTACTGTGCCTTAAATGGTGAAGCGCTTTTAGGCAAACTCCATTTAAAAAGTCGTTAACTTTTCCTTTAGAAATCCCTTAACTTCACCATGAAACTTTGCATGAGGACTAACATGAGGACTTTGCAAAGCTTTCATAGGAAGTAAATGGACGTGGAAGGTATCTCGGTGAAATTCAATTACCTTTCATTCTGCACTTTTGCCTTTTTTTTTACTTTGCAAAGTGCGCAAAGTAAAAAGTGGTGAAACGAAGCCAATTAAATTATGGTGGGTTTTTCAAAAGAAAATTCTTAATTTTGACAAAATCGAATTTTGGATTCCGTTGGGGGGAAAAACGTAATGTATTTACCACCGTGCAAAACGGGACAAGCATATTATCTGAACAGAATTTTATTGCGGCCTCTAAAATCACCTCTAACGATAGGACCAAACAAGAATTGAGCAAATTAGGGTGATTTTCCCAGCGTCAAGTTCAAATATAAGAAATTTTGACGAAATTATTTATCATTTTATACAAAAAAAACTTGCAAACGAAATTCATTTTCAAGGTAAGAATTTTCCTAAAAATCACGCTAAAAATTGTGAAATTTCTGCGCTTTTAAAATAACGTTTTTCCAAAAAAAACATTTTTTAAATTTTGCCGACACGGGCGCCATATTATATACTAAAATGTATCTTGTAGACATATTTTGAAGTCCCTTGACAGAATTCCTCATGTAATTATTTTTATCAAAACAACAAAAGGTCAGAAATGTGTTTACCTAACTCCTCATTAAATGTTACGCTATGAACACATGCGATAAATTTATTATGGCACCAATAGAGAGAAAAGAGACAGAATCAAGCAAAGATTTAACAGACAAATTCTTATCTTTGAACTTGGCGCAGAAAAACTAGCATACTAACTCGATCTGACTGGAAATTTCTCTCCAGATCCGCAATAAAATTCTGCTCAGAAAACGCGTCTGCCTCGTTGTTCACGGTAGGGACAATAAAAGACGAAATACAAAAATTGTGTAGGCCGAAATTGAAATTTTTATTTAAAAAAGCGCCATAATTTGGCTAATCTTGATTAGATAGGGGTGCATTTTTTTCTAATAAAATTCTACATGGAACACTTACAATTATTTGTACTGCCCTGTAGCATAAGTGTTCCTTGTGGTATGGAGAGATATAATAATATTTCTGGAGACTCTGTACATACGTTGAATTACATGAACCCTTGTTTTGCTTATGTAATAGGAAATACATAAGATTTGCTTGTCGATCAGTAACATCTGGAGCAGTTGTAAGGAATTCATTGCTGTCGTAACACGCCTAGAAAATCCTCATCCGAGCTTACGAAAGTTCTGATTGTTTTTCAACATTTTTGCAATTTGCCATTGCGGGCATGCCGGAGGATAGACGAAAAAGTAGTCAAGGAACAGATGGATGAGTTTGGATAAAGGAACATTCCTCCATCAACATGTAATTCTGGCTCTACTTTCTCCCCAATAAATATGTGAGTGCTTCTGCATCTCTTTCTCCTCAATTATGCGCAGTCAGCTCCATATGGCAGAAAAAGGAATGGGAGAAAATTGAAGACGATTTGTATTCCTTCCGTTCTCTGGGGAAAAAAAAAGAAAGTACTTTTTTTTCTCAATTGTCATATATATCTGTATGTACATATAATAGGAATAGCTTGATTTTCTTTGTTCATCTTTCCTGAGCAATTACAGGGGGCGGATCGCGGAGGGGGAAAAAGCACCATGAAACTTGGAGGGCTATCATGAATGATGTGCATCCAATTTCCTGTTCATTGTCTCAGTCTCATACGCAGCAAGAATTGAGCTATATCAAAGGATTGTAGAGGATCGCACGGACACTGAAATTCTCTATCTATTCCTGACTCCATCAGTACCCAGTAAAATTCTGTACATCTGCAAATATCATTTTGAACCTGAATTTTTAGGCTCAACTTTGTGTATTTGTTTGTGGAACAAATCTTGCTTTTCAATCATTTTGTATTTTGTATATTAGTCAATTTTGGTAAGTAATTAGTAACTTCTCCAGCTCCAGAATGTATTTCATGTGTGTACTCTCAGGCCAAATTAATACAGGCAGAGTCAAACTATTAATTTGCTATGCATTTTATATTTACAGGAAAATGTATGTATTTTGCTCAGCTGAATTTGCATATACAAACACCTAGATATGTATATGGTACTTAAATAAACAAGTTTTGTTTCTTGGAAGGCAGAATTATACTGGGAAATGATCTTTTTGAGAATAAACTTTTTTTCATATTGCACAAGCATTACTGGTTACGAAAAATTGTAAAAGTTGTAACTTGTAATGTTGTAAAGTTCTTGTAATTGTACACAAGCAATTATATAAAGAAAGTTGCAATTAATTAATTCTTTGCCGTAGAGTTACTATTTTTAATCCCTTTCTCCAAACTTTCTCCGTATTTTTCTTGCAGATTTGTGACCTTCGATTTGCTAGTTTTCTGCCTGCAGTTAGTTTCAGGGAACTTGCATGTATTATACTTATAGATGAAACATATGCATACATCTACTGGATATACTCATAACTCAAGTGGATCAACTTAGTTTTTCCAAAGAACTGGAAGAACAGCGACAGTCAAAAAAGGAATAATTCTTTCCCGTTCTTCGTAGTAGAAAGTGCTGATCTTACATTACAGTGGAGTCTCTCTATAACAAGTCTCTTTACAGCAACATTTCTCTATAACAACATTATTTTTCCTACTCTTCGTGTGTTTAAGTTGCATATTTAATGTTCTCCAAAACAATATTTTCCTGGATATTTTTCGCCCTTGCGTTCAGAGTATTTATATAGAGACTCCACTGTAGTTAGAAACAGGGCAGTGTTCGATGGTTCAGAAAACATATAGAACTGTCAACAAATTTACAGAGAAAACTCTGAAAATATACTTTGAATATTGAGACACAGATTTCCGGAATTTTTATGTGCATATGACGTAGTGAGCAATCCAGAAATCTGCAAAGTCTCGGAAACCATAATGTTTCAACACACCCCTTGGCTGTGATTACGAATTCTAGGATTTTTGGATTGATTCGTACGTAGTACAAAGAAAGCTAGAAAATGTTTCGTGTGAATATCTACATATTTTATTCTACTTCAATAGATTGCCTTTTATCCATGACCTTTTTCCAGGAATAAAAGCACCAAAAACTGAGTCCACGTCGTCCCAGTAAATCCTAAGCTTTCAGAAATGGATGCAAATGCAAAGTACATTACATCAACGCGTGGATTCAGTATATGAGCAAACAACTGGTAATCGATTGGAAAATTGTGCGTGTGCACCAAACTGATTTTTGGATTTTGTTCCGCACTTTTTTTTCCCCTGCTTTTAAATAGCGAGATAGTTTTTGTAAAGTGATCACAAAATTCCTTAACGGTATACATATACATAACTGTGTATTTTCACTTCGAACTAGAAATCGTACGTGAAATGTGAATATTCCAGTTGATATTTGACGAAATCCAGATTTATAGTTTAGTTTACAGTCGACTCTCTCTATAACGGGCTCCTATACAACTGTTTCTGTCTATGACGGTGGCAGAAAATAATCCCCTCAAAAACTTTCTGCAATTGTTAACATAGAAATGTGTGTTCTCTATAACGGTTTTTCGTAATAAAGGGGGAAATTTGCCGATTTAAGCGGAATCATTAGAGAGAGAGTCGACTGTAGTTGGAAGCAAGAACATCAGTAGAATGTTTGAATTTATTACGGAAACGCATTTTAATGGAAACATTTTTCAACAAAAAAACAAACCCATAATTGGACTTGGTTTTTGATTGATTGTGAGTTAAAAATCAGAGCTTCAAATTCGGCAATTTAAATAAACGAACATTTAATTAATTTCCAGTCTTATCAAAACAAAAAAGCTCAAATTGTCAAGTATATGTCAAGTCTGGCTAAAAAATGTTGAACTTGAATTTCGAAATTGAACTTGGTACCAAAATTGTACCAATAAGGAACTCGAATAATTGATAAATATTTTTCCGACTCGCAAATTGGGTATTTATTGCTTATGAAAAATGATTAATGCCCTCATAGATATAGTGCTTTTGAAGGTTCGCGGGATTAAATACGAGAGAAGAGCTATAGGAATTGGCGAGCATATTTTATTTTCAATAAGATATCTTGTACATATTGTTGATGTGAGGCTTGTCTTTACGCCTTCACAAGACTTGGTGGAGTTGTCTTTTTGAGTGGCGCAGATGGAAGTCTCTGAGGACGCCTCTCTCTCTTCTATATAGACCATATACATAGAAATAAATTCCGTGTATCCATCCCCGAGAACGTGCCCTCACATTCCGCGAGCCACAAAGATCTGCGTTGTAAGTACGGGGAAAAATTCCAGTTTAGTTGATAGGCGATTGTTTCCCTCTTCACATCGCACTTTCACCACGTCAAGCATCCTTATAAACTTTCACCATTTGCACAAGCTGCCCCATACGGAACATCTGGCCCTGTCTTGTGGCTTCTTTCCAATAATCTGCACTGGAAGCACTGGCGAATAAGAAAAATTATTCTCTTTCGGAAGAACATCGTTCTTGGAGGTTTCAATATCAGATTATTTGTGGTGAGCTATTCCTTGGTATAGCTATTCAGTCCCTTCCATGCCGCCTTTGAGTGACAAGGTAATCAAAAATAATTTTTGACTCTCCCAATTAATCATTCTTAATAAAACGGGCATCAACTTTCACACATTTCACATGATGCACTTTAATTCCTGGATGCTCTTTTCATCCACGGATTTTTTTTCTGTAGTTAGATCAAATTGTGTAAGATCTAACTTGCATTTAGATACTGCCGTTTCTTTCAATCACACTGAATGTAATTAATATTTTTAAAGAGCAAACTAGAGCGCCAGATCCTTTCCTTCTCCTTGAACATCGTTTGGGTTGTGCACTTAAGAAAGTTTTTGGTGCATTTTAATCACCAATTTTTATTTAATTTTAATGGATTTCCGCATTTATTGCATTCAACATGATCCCTCAGGCCTTGAATGACCAGTTTGTCGCCAGGATTATTATTTGTATAACTAATCGATTTACTCCTTCATTCTCCTCTCTAATTCCAGGCTAAAATAATATCTCTATAGGAGCAGTATAAAAACATGTTTTTTCTATATTTTCTCCTTACTTTTGCTCTACTTATACCTCTTTTAATTTTTTCCCGGTTGGGTGAAATTTCTCTATGTGCCTGGAGAATGTTTACTTATCTATTCCATGCGTAATCCAATCTCCATCCTCCAGATCCCTTCCTGGACCGGAGGGCTCTTAAGCAATGTTTTATTATGTCCGTGGAACATCCACTTATCCCATGTTTGTTTTGTGTCTTCCGTAATAGGATCTATATAGGGGAGAGGTTATAACAATGGAAGTAATTACATTCTCAGCTTGCCCCAATCATGCGTTTTTCCCCTATAATTTCATCCCTATGTTCCACCTGCTGTTAGACATTTAGGTACACATCTACGCTGATTGAATAGATGATTTTAAAAAACATGGGAACAGCTTGGAGATATTTTCCTTACACATTTTTTGTTGTTATTGTACCTTATCCAGCTTTCACCCGACCTACCTTTTCCCCTACTGTTAATTTGTCTGCTGTTCGCTCCTGGAGCAATTTACGTAATTACTGTTGCAAAACAAGTTGGATGTAGTCTCAATATTCTTTAGTGCTTCCTGATTTTTCTTCCTTCAACTAGTTTCCTTTCGTACATTCCCTTGCGTCACTATTAAAACTCTTTTATTATGTATGCACTATCACTCTCATGCCCTGCAAGTTCTGGGAAAAGAAGGTCATTATCTACCTGGTTCCTTTAGTTTTGTCCCCATCATCCTTGATCACACTTTGGTTCCAAAAAAAGGTTCGTTTTTGTGGGGAACACTTCTGGAAAACAAAAGGGAGGGGATAATTGCTTTGAGTAAATAATTAATTGTTCACCGTAGTTGGTACTCTGCCTGTTCACCATCATTTTCCTCGTCCTTTTGTTGCGGGAAGCATTCCCTGAGAATTCTGGGAAATAATTAATATGTTCCATTGCAGTTAACAAGTATCTTTGTACATGAAAAATCGCATCGCCGTTTGACTTGTTTTTCCGGAACGAGCAACAACAATATACGGAAAAAAATTTCCATGGGAAAAATAGTGCTATTTATACGTCTTTAGCACCCAATAAAGCTTATTCTGCAGACTTTGGTCGAGTGGTTTTGTTGTGGATTGATTCAAAAGAAGCATAGAGTACACAATTATGCTTAAGATACATATGTGGAATGTCCTTATCTAATCATTTCATACAAATTGGGCAAAAGGGGCAACTTCCAGTATCTCTTCCAGCATAAAGGCAAAGATATAACTGGAGTCTCTTTACTATAACATTAAAGGAAGGATAGAAAATATTGTTACATGGGAAATGTTAAATGGAACACATAATATTTCCCATATATGTATATTTTACATGTACCATATCGAGTGTGGAAAAAATAATGTTATAGAGAAATGTGGTTATAAAGAGACTTGTTATAGAGAGACTCCACTGTGGCAAAGATGTAGTAATTACTCCCATTTTCTTTTATCTTGGAATTTCCTCGCGAGCGATGACCTTCACACGCGTGCTTATTATATTGCGGTCACGTCTAGGTCAATGTGCCTGTATGTATTATAACATTTTGAAGATTATACAGATAGTCGTACAAATACAGCAGAAACATAAAAAAAGCAGACAGGATTTTTGCAGCGATAATCTCTCTTATTCATTCTCTGTGGGGACGTGTTCAGGTGCCACAGTGAATATAAACGGATAAGTGTATGTACACATAAAAAAACTTCTGGTTATGAGGTTATACAAGACCGAATCCAAAAAATTGCTTTTTATTCCCGAATAATTAGCTCAGGAATGGAATACAGACTTGATTAGTAATTCCCTCGGAAATTACCTTGTGGAGTGAGTAAATCAAGCGTAAATGTGTTGAATCAGTGATGTGGTGAGGAGCTGACAAGAGTTCGTTCATCACCCTTTTCTGTCTGACAGATATACACCACACCACAAGGATATTTGCCCATATTTTACAAATCTGTGTGTATCTAATTAAGGATTGTATTCGACCACCTGCGACGCTTTTCTATAGTTGCAAAATTAATTAAGGGGGAAATTCTTTAAAAGTAAAACGAAGGTGAAGCGTCGTTTCAGAAAATTATTTGACAGACGCATTGGCTCGAGACTTCCATCCACTCTGCGGCAACCTAACCCAGAAAAAATAATATGAATAAGGTAAAACGACTATTATGTACAGAATTTAATTGCAATTCCAGTAAAGAATTCTGCATTTGGTTCCGACAAGGATTGACCAAGTTACGATAATTTTTATGTACGAAATTCAACATTGGCCATTTTTTACAGTCTTTGTAACGGCGCAGAATTAACAGAGCCAGAAAAATTTGGATGAAAGTTGTCTAATTAAGTGTAAATACCGTAGACTCTCGCTATAACGGTTCCCCTTAAATCAACAAATTTTCCCCGATACAGATAACGAAAAACTGTTACAAAGAACAGAAATTTCTATGCTAACAATTGGAGAAAGTGTTTGAGGGGAGCATTTTCAGCCACTGTTATAGAGAGAAAACCGTTATAAGGGAGCTTGTTATAGAGAGAGTCCACTGTACCTTGAGCGCCTTGAAGTTCGGTTCAATCTTGAATGAATTTCTTCATTTATCTATATACATATACTATTTATTTAATTTATTTACACTGGTCTCTTGTACAGATTTTCGGATATTTATGCAATCGGTATGTACAAACAATGGACAATTTGATGGTCACTTTTCACAATGATTTTCTTTTTGTTTTCTGGAATTATACAGCGAAGTCTCTCTATATATAAGAGGTCCCTTTATAGCAACATTTCTCTATAACATTATTTTTTCTACCCTTCGTACATGTAAGGTACGTATTTAATGTTCTATATAACAACATTTCTCAGAAACCATTTTATTTTTCTTCCCTTCAATGTTGTTATAGAGAGACTCCACTGTCGTTATATAAATGATTATGTAATTCACGATCGTACTTTAGTTGCGTCATGCATCGAAGTGAAGCTTTGTAAATACCGCATCTATGTGCATTTCTACTTGTAAATATACACAAACATGTTTTATGTAATTCTATTATTGCAATACGTGATTGTTGAATATTATGAACTGGTAATGATTAACATTGTTTTTACTACTCCCTGTCCATTTTGAATAATTCAGTGTATGTATTGTCTGGAGAAGTAGAAATTTCGAAAGGTCTGTTGTACAAAGAAATACTAGAAAATGTCCATGTAGTGAGGATTATTCTTAAGCCCTTTCAAAATCCTCTATATTCGCCCTGGGCAATTTCCTTACCTTAGGCATACATTTATTTCTGAGTGGAAAAATATTCATGGAGTTGTTACATAATTGTACTATCTGCATACATGAAAGATTTGTCATTTTACTCTCTGCCTCTTGTGGGCAAATTCTTAGAATTCCGGTCCATCTGAGGGAATCCTATAATCTCTCCTTTCAACTCGGTTTGCGTAACACAATGGCTTGGGAGACCTCTAAAAATATGAGTAGAACGTGCAGTGTCAGGACCGTAAGCATAACATTCCAGTGGTGCTATATGTACTTATGTACCGGTTGCCAAGAAACGATTAAGCCCCCCTAAACAATATGATGCAACAATGCTGCAAAATAGACAAAGCATGTTTCCCATGCAGAATTGTACTGTGGATCTACGGAAAAACATTCATCCCGATTCGACCAACATTGGCCGAGTTATGGCGGTTTTTTTCAAAAAAAAAATTAATTTTCGACAAAATTACTTTCTAGTTTCTGTCTTTAGGGACAAAATGGAGTTTTAAGGACTTTTAATGTTCTGCCAACAGTACAAAATGGGGCAAGCATGTTTTCTGAACAGAATTTCATTGTGAATCCATAAAAAATATTGGCATTAAGATCAAACAAGAATTGGCCAAGTTATGACGAGTTTTTCACGCAAAGTTCAAATATAGGAATTTTTGACGAAATTAATATTTTTTATTATATCATCAAAAAGTTCCAATAAAAACCATTTTTAAACAAATTAGTGTCTTAGAAATTATGAAAAGCAACTTTTGGGAGCTGTGCAAATGATAGCTGTTCAAAAAATAATTTTAATGTTTTTGTCCTACGAGTGTGCCGAACTGATGCTTAAACGTGTTTCTGAGCATTTTAGAGACACTTGTCAGAATTGCTATTTTAATGATTTGATTGCAACAAAAACCATTCAGAAGTGTTTTTACTTAATTCACCATTAAATTTTAGGCTATAGAAACAAGTTCTGCTCCGTGAAGGCAGAACCAAGTATCGATTTAACTGGAAAATCTCATTTTTGAACTTGGCGCGCAAAACTCGCTGTAACTTTGTGCTTGATCTTAATAGGAATATTTTTTCCAGATTTGCGATAAACTTCGGCTAAGAAAACGCACTTTCTCTATTTTGTACGATTGGGAGAACATTAGAAGCTTTGTCCTTGAAGACAGAAACAAAAAAGTAATTTTGTCAAAAATTTAAATTTTTCATTAAAAAAACCGCCATAACTCGGCCATTGTTGGTCGGATCGAGATGAATTTTTTTCCTAGATCCACAATACAATTCTGCATGGGAAACATGCTTTGTCTGTTTTTCAGCATCGTTGCATATTTTTTAGGGGGGCTTCATCGATTCCTGGCATCTTGTATATGTGAATAAAAATAAAACATTCATTCAAATCCAAAGACTTTTCTAAGCATAAACAATTGAAATGAGCAGGTACATAGGTATAGTTCTTAAAAGGAATAATAATGTTACTACTTTGGAAGCAAGAGTTATTTCTTTGAGGCAAATTCCAGCACTTAAGTTATTACGGCCCTCACAAGTCAAATGGTGAGTCGTCAGAATAATGTTATCCATCTTTAGTAACGAGATTTTGTAGGGAAACATGGTAACGTTTTGAACATCATACGTACTCTCGTAGAGTGTTCTCATGCGTCATAACTCCATTAGTGCATTAAAAGTTGACCGACATTTTCTGGGATATTCGGATTTAATCCTGCTACCGGCGAGACACAATGATGTAAAGCAAATCGTGTAAAGAAATCTGGATGTATATTAAGGGAAAATCGAACGTTGTTACACGAAAATGTTACTTTATTCGCTGACGTCAAGTTTGGATGCTTTCAGCTTATCCAACATCCTTATTGTTAGGCAAGGCCAGGACTTTGCTTATAGGTACCATTTATTTGCTCCGTAATAACATTATACATATGTATGTAATATAAGTCTTTCGACATCGACCAGAAAACATGGCTTTCAGAGGATGTACCTTCTCGATTACTTTATTTGCATTTCGAACGTGAAATCGTACTTGAAATGTTGAAATAGAATTTTCAAGGCAGTATTTGAGTCGAACTCGGTTCAAAATCAATTTCCAAATGATTAAACTCGTACCCTAGGAATAAATTGGAAACTGAACTCACAATTGAAACGCGCGAGTATAATTTCTGCGATTTGAGCTAGGATTAGCAATCAATTTTTTTCTATAAATAAGATGAAAAAAGATACTGTAATGCTAACCAAAAAGGGTTGATGAATAGTTTACATCATAATTGAAAGCAAGAAAATACAGAAACAGTTATAATTCAAGACTAACGAATTTCAGTATAAATATTTCGTGTCAGAAATGCAAGTCAATTTTAATTAAGCAAGTTAAATGTCTGTATGATTTTTAACTTAATTTTATAATTTGAATCTCGCGAATTACATATATATACGACCTTCATTAGAATTATAGAATTCCAATGAACTCTGAAGGGAAGGGCGAAAAATATTGTTACAGGGAAACGTTGTTATATAGAACATTAAATATGGACCTTACATGTAAGAGGGGCTGAAAAAATAATGTTGTTACGGAGAAATGTTGTTATAAAGAGACGTGTTATAGAGAGACTCCACTGTAACGAACAAAATTTTCTGATTTAAGGGGAACCGTTATAGAGAAAGTCGACTGTATGCTATTGTAGTTTCGGAAAGAAACAAACTCCTAATTGTACAATTGTAATGGATTTTGGACTGAGTTAAGAATAAGAACTCCCAACTCGATAATTATTTAATTTTGCAAAAATCGATGTTACGAAAGAAATAGTTATATTACTGCCAATTGAAAAACTCGTCGTTACAATATCTTGATTTTGCAAAAAAAAACCTTGCCCGAAGGCGGGAATTCGCAACATAATGAAGGAATTTTCGAATATACCAATAAATTATCGGAATCCGAATGTCAACTTTTTTTGAGTATCTAAAAGTGCTCAAAGTCGAAATTGAACTTGTGTACTAAAATTGATAATCTCACAAATTGAACTTGAGCCCCCAAGAAACTCTAATCTTGTTACATTCCTCCCGCCTAAGAATGGATAAATAGACACATCAAGGCTTCCGGCGAGAAAAGTGGATGAAGAGGTCTCAATTGGAGAGCTTCTGGAAATAGGCAAACCACAAGAGCCCACATATTTTCTTTTGCCCTCCATTGAACATATGTTTTTCACATGAAATCCTTATTAGCGTCAATTACTCTCAGCCGAACCTCAAGAGCCACCGCAGTCTCCGTAATCCCACTCATATTTCTCCTTTCCGACAGGAAAAGTGAGCTTTCACTCACCCAATACAAACAAGTACAATAGTGAATATCCTAAAACAGTCTAGCCAAGTGTGGTTATCAGAAATTAATTCCCCTCAATTTTCCCACGCCCTTTGTTCCTCTATACAGTGGAGTCTCTCTATAGCAACCCTGAAGGGAAGGGCAAAACATATTGCTACAGGTAAATGTTGTTATATGGAGCATAACATATTATGTTGTTACGTAGAGCGTTTCATGTACGAAGTACGGAAAAAATAATGTTGTTATAGAGAAATGTCGTTATAAGGAGACTTGTTATAGAGGGACTCCACTGTAGCATAATGTTTGAAAGGCTGCAACCATTTTAATAAAAATCCCTGTGGTCAAAGCCACTACATAAGATGCGCTTCAGTTAAGAAGGAAAACAAATATTAAAAATATTATGAAAGAGAAAGAAAAGAAAAATCAAATAAGTGCTGCGTGAAACAATAAAAGAGGGCAAACTTGAGAGTCAAACAAAGCCAAGCTCACAGAATAAGAGATACTTCAAACAAAGCCAAAAAAGTATGCTTGAACTGGAAGTTAAGCTCCGCTTATTTCATCAAAAATGTTCCCTATTATTGCATTATGAGTATTTATGTGATAATATCCTCTATGCAATCTCCGTCTGTGGAGATAGATCACGGAAAAAATTTCGGATCAAAACAAGTGGCACTTATACGATCGGGTACATTCTCAAAAAGGATAGTAGACGACATTTATCAGGAAGTTCCATGTGCCCTCGCAATGTTCCAGAAAACGGGAAATAAATGTATTAAAGGGCTTTCAGTCGTCATTATCTACGCCCACATCTTCTGTCTAAAATCCTTTTTGTCTCTGTCTTTAGCTTTCTCCGGGGAAAAAGCTGAGATAAAAGAAAAAAAAGGAAAAATAAATTGAAGCATGAAAAATAACATAGAGTACATACATAGTATATATAGTATACATACATAGTATATATATATATATGTATACATATAAATATGAAGGACTGTGGTGAAAGCTTGGAGCTATATCTGGCTATACGGACTGACTGTGAGAGGAGAAAGTGTAGGCAGGAGGAACACGAGGCATTTTGTCCGTGGGAAAAAGGCACCAGTTGCCTCCAAGCGTCCTCCACCTCCACATGCAAACTTTCTATTCCTCTCCGCAACCCTTTCTGCAATTGATATTAGTCTTTATATTGAGTATAATATTTAAAATTTACAAAATTTAAGTGGAGACTTCATTTTTTTAGATGACTCCTTTTGAAGTGCTAATTGCAAAAAATTTGAATGTAATCAGGGATTTCAAAATGTGTGGTGAAATAGTGAGAAAAGTTCCTTGAACCGTGAAAATTTCCAATATCCAGAATTGTGGGGTGATATATATAGCATTTATAGCTATATTGGTGTGTATACCTATATACATATATACAGTGATAGTAAGTTGTGTTTCCAGTTTCTTTTATATTGCTGTTCTCCTCATTATGACTGGGATCAAGGAGGTTGGTCCATTATTTTAAAGGGAATATTTAAAAAAAAGGTAAGCCCATTTTCGCAGACATCACAGATCATTTTCAAATGTTTATCTTGTCTTATCATGTGCACAGGCGGCTCTCTCTATAACGAGCTCCCTTATAATTAGGGTCAGGCAACTTGCACTTCTTTTTTTGAATAAATTGCGCCTAAAATTTTTTATGGTGTGCTTTATCAAAAATCAAACTGTGCTTTTAGTGCTTTATCGTTTTTTGCCGTTATTTCACGTCTGTACCTCGGTAAATATCTTCGTAATGTAAATTTGTTGTTCACAGAACGTATAACTTTCATTTTTTTGCGGATTGAGCCACATTTGAAACATGTATTTAAATTTAAATTTGTAATATTCACCAAATTATCGCACAATTTGAGATACCCAGACGATTACATTTTATATTGAACAGCGGAACAGCTAATATTAGTATCTATTTTGGCAACCAATGAAGAAATTTCTGCATAACAAACTTTTTGTGACACTCCAAGGTGGTGTTTTTTTATTGTTGCTGCAAAATTCGGCCAAATCTGCTGAACGGCATAGGGTGTGCCCTATGTCTTTTGGGTGTGCTTTTAGCGCTTTATTTCTTTCCAGATTTGGGCTCCACAGTGTGCCAGAAAAATGTTTTGGATAGACTGACGTCTAGCACGCGGTTTTCATTTTGGTGCTTTTAGCGCTTTTGCCTGTCCCTATACTTGTAATGGTTTTGTCTCTATAACGGTGACAGAAAATCCTTCCTTCAAAAACGTATTATATTATTATTAACATAGAAATTTCTGTTCCCTGTAACGGTTTTTTGGGACGGAGAAAATTTGTTGATTTAAGGAGAACGGCTATAGAGAGAGTGTCAACTTATTTCTCTCAGCTTACCCCAAATTATCTGCGTTTCCTCTTTCAAACTCATATTCTGTTTATACACATACAGTCAATGTTTACATAAGTATATATGTATATGGATAGGTATTATAGACACACATGCACACATTGCACCTAATGTTAGTTTTGCGGACGCTACAAGGCTTATAAGTATCCTTATAATTTGTGTTAATGGAAAATCGCCAGATCCAAGGTATTGGCTGAATTTAAGTTTCAGAGATATTTAATTACAAAAAACTCCTTCAAAAGGATTGATTAAAAGTATGAAAAGAGTGTTAACTTTTTCCATTTATGATTGTCTAACGGAAAGTTTTTTGCGGGGTTAGAAATGACAAGGCGGAAATGTTTTCAAAAAGTTTCTGTGGTTTTTGCTAAATGAAATTGGATGCGGATGAATAAGAAAGTTTTGAGGAAGGTAAAAGATGAATTTTTTTTAAAACCGACATTTTTTGTATTCACAGTCGTCGGAAAAGAGTTTTTTTCTTTCTTCTTCAAACATTCCTGTAGATAATTGCGTTCTGCCATCTTTTAGTTCTGGTCGGACCAGAAACCGAAAAATGTATTATGTACATGTCATTCAAGATGTGACCAAATGAACCCGTTACATATTAGATGGAATAACGGGTTAAATTTTAGGGGTTGCGTTCCGCACACATTTTTTTGTATGATTACCTGAAAGAACTTAAAAGTCTGCAGAATATGTATTTACAATTTTAAATATGTGATAAGCAATTATTATTTTACTTATTATTCTCTGTAAAAGGATGCAATCATGCACGCGTTCGCCTTAAAAGAATTTAAATTGCAATTTTTTAGTCATTCTTGCACATTCTTACTCAGCTCATGCAGCAGATCTATAACAGCAGGGTATTTTCTTCCCTCGGTTACATTTCTCTCACAATAACAACACTTTCTCCCTACAAGAGCATTAGCGTCTAAGTCAGGTATCCCTTCAGCATTAACTTTTTCTCTATAACAGCACCGGAACTCTATACTAGCACAATTTTATTCTTTTTTCACTAAAATGTAAATATTTACGCCTAATTATCTAAATTTTGTTAGAATAAGCCTGATAATAATCTTAATTAATTATTATTAATATTTTTTAAACTAATTCTCTATACCAGCAGTTCGTTGTAAGAGCACTTTTTCTGGTGCAGATAGGGTGCTCTTATAGAGAGAGTCGACTGTAATACATCCAATTGGATGAGTGTTACGTTGACGACTGCGGCAACTTCTGACATAAGTATACATATAGGCGATATAGGTATGTAATTATGTATAATCGTCTCTTTTGTCATTTGAAATCCCACGAGTATTTTCACGTTCAAGTTCATCCCATGCAGATCGATTGGAATATAATAAAATCTATTTCGCTGTAGATTCCCAGAATTAGGAATTCTCTGTGGTGCAGTTTGGAGTTACTAAATGGAAATAAGCAAAATTTACACCGTAACACATTGCCAATTTGCAACACAAATTGACCCCCAGTACGTGTCTTCCCCTCTACGAACTGTATTTCAGCTTACTCGGATAAAATAATTGCCTCTTTGCTTATAGTATTTGCATCCGGCCGGAGCCCATTTACTATTTATTCCCAACTTTTGTATGTACAGAACAATAACTAAAGGCTGGAGAAAGTCCCAAAATTCCCTCTCAAGGAAATTTCTCTTCCATACGTTTATTCCCTTTCAAATTGTTCCCATCTGTCTGGAGAAAATTATTGGTTGGAGACAATTATTGGTTGAAAGTCGTATAATACATAATAATTAATTAATTCCCGTTTAAGTATTCAAGTTTGATGCAGTGAAAAATAATATCACAGTCAAAGCCAGAATATTCTACAGAACGACAGTCGTCTCGCTCTATAAGGGACCTCTTTATAACGGTATTTCTCCCTGCAACGGTTCCAGAAAATGTTTCCGCACATTTTTACTGCATTATGGGCCTTTATTAAGAGTGTCGATTTCTTGTGGGAAAATCAAGCTTGAATAGCCCCCCAAAAAATTGTGAGAAGACACATTATAGAGCGGAAAAAGACGGGCTTCTGTTTTAATTGGAGTACCTCAGAACTCAACACGTGCGTTCCCCAGTAACGCTAATGACAAAAGTTCATGGCAATCTCCACAGTTTTATGTGTTGACCACATAATGTCATCACATTCTCATCTTAATCAGCTTTTTTTGTTCCCGGTGCAGAAGGGAGGGCTAGACGAGAGGAGATGAATTATTCATTGTCTTTTATGAGATGAGATTAGAGCCGGGGGGAAATTGCCTTTCACCATGGAATATAAGCAGTGAATCAAATCTTGCCTCTCTCCTCTCAAATCCTGTGTTACACGTGCTTTCTCCTGCGACTTTCAAGGTTTTCCTGGTAATTCGAAATGCTCTTTCTGGCTACTTCCAAGTACCTCTAAATATTTGATCATGCAATTGAGGTGTCGTCTCAAGCCTTTCTTGTACGTGTGTCTTCGTAATCACTTCCAATTTCTGGGTATTAATTGATTCCTTTGTTGGTTCGATTCCATTACATATGTATAGTTCCGTCTGATCCTCGTCCTGTAGAATATTCTCACTTTCCCCGTCGACGCGCTAAGAGGAAGATGTTCAGATCGCGTCGTGCCTTAAATTCCAAGGTTAAAGGAGAAAGTTGGTCAATGGAGCGTGTTTGAAATTGGGGCTGTGGCACGAAGGATTCACTCCTAATGCCTTGCCCCTCACTAATCTTAATTCTAGTATAGAAAGGAATGGAATCGTTGAATAAATAAAATAAATGGAGAGACTCATCCTGATCCAACTCGTGCCGTTTGAATCTTGTGCAAACGAAACTGGATAATTGCACGTCTGAGTATATAGACGTCCCTATGGGGGAGTTAATTTTTATTTTGGACTTGAAATCATACTTAAATTGCCATTTGCAAGTCCGCATTCGGACAAAGTGTGAACTCGGTTGACAAACCGAAGGAAGTAATACTGATTTTGAAGTTCGTTTAATCAAGTTCCAAATTCCCAAACTCGTACTTTAACTGATACTTTAGGAAGGAATTCGAAATTAAACTCACAACTGAAAGTTTCCAGTATAGAATTGCGATTTCAATTGTGATTAGCTACCAAGTTTTTTCTAAATGCATAAAATCACAAAGGACACTGTAAATGCTGTAACCAAAAACGAGAGATTTATAGTTTATTACGTAATTGAAAAGAAAATGCATAAACAGCTTAAATTTACTACTTTAACAAATTTTAATTTTTAATATCAACATTTTGTTTCAGAAATACAAGTAAATTTTAATTTTCAGTAATTTAAATGTGTACGATTTCAACAAAAACGGTAGATTCATGGTTTAGTTCATAATATCATAATTACAAGCAAAGGCCACAAAAACTTAAATTTATTGCTTTTGTATTTTTATACGTTGTAGTTTCAGCAAGAAATAAACTCGCACAGGATTATAATTGAACTTGGTTTTACAATAATTGTGAATTAAGAATCAGAATTCCGAACTTGAACAATTAAATATAGGAGTTTTTAATCAATTTCCAGTAATTTTGCAAAACTCAAATTGTCAAATGCAAAATTTTAGGTTAAAATATTCGAATTTGAAATTGATCTTAGTATCGCAATTGATACTCACAAATTGAACTTAAACGAATATGGAGCTATATTCCGTTAGATTAAAGGGTTGGGATGCACGGACAATTCCGCATTTTCTTCCTTGTTTGCTAGAGACGTTGTCTAGAAGACGAAGAAGGGATAAGTGGAGCCGTTAATCACTCCATTAGAGTTCCAAGTCTCCAATCGTCGTCTTCATCACGTCTCACATCAATTGAAAGGAAAGGCACAAAAAGGCATATGATAACAAATGTTTTTCTGTGTTAGAGGCTCTTCGATAGTACTTTCTCCATGTTTTCCCCATTAATTTTCCTCCTTTTTGTCCCCAGCGTCAATGGACAAGATGCATGAAAGGAAGAAGAGTTCCCTCCAAGGACACTTTTCCTTACGCCCACGATGCAAATATGCGTTAGTGGCAACTCTTATGGGGAATTGTCTGGGGGAAAGTGGGACCCTCTAACCCCAAGAACTTTCATCTCGGCGACGGAAAAATTGTAGCTTGTAATTTTTTTGTAACTTTGTCTGGCTACATGGGAAGAATTTTTAAGGTGGTACTTATTCGGAGAAAGTTGGGACGGAGAAAGTTGGGACGGGAGTGGTAGTTTAACTTTAAATGGGGATTCAACAAGTACTTTGTACGAGGGCCGTTTACGAGCCATATACGTGGGTCGTCTCTTGTTAAGTGGGAACGGAATTGCTCATTAAAATATTCATGGCAGTTTTTTTAATTCAACTTTTTCTTCGCATTTGTCTTCAACGTTTTATTTTTCAGAGAAATGTCTACGTAAAGCCTCATATCCCATTACTCCTTACTTACTGTGCAAAGTAAAGTTTTCCATTTGAACTTACACGTGGGAAATAATTACAGAATTTCGTTGCAGAGGTTTGCAGGCAGCATATAACAGTCCTCCAGTTCTGTTTGGCCCGTGCATTTCGGTTCCAGGTAGACTTTTACTGCATAGATTTAGGATTTTTTAAATTTTGATCCACCAAAGATCAGTCGAGTTTAGGTAGTTTTCCCCCACGAAGTTCAGGATTAAAAAAATCGGTCTTTTTAATTTGCTTTATCAGAGGCAGAGACAAAAATTTTCCAGAAGTTGTTTCTAGCGTTTTTAATGGCAAAAGTTTAGTTAAGGTTAAAGCATGTTTTTGCTGTTATTACATATATCGTGATAAAATTTTTAAAGGCAATATAGTTTTTTTTGCAGCCCGTAAAGATGTAAGAATTAAATTAATATAAAGTTTGAAATTAATTTTGCAAACAATTTAAAAACTTCTCCACCCATTTTCCCTCAAATACACCTACCGCTTTTGATTACGCGCGTGTTTTTATACCTTAAACAAATTTGGCATTGCACAAGAGAATTAAATTTTTATAACTGTGCATAGAATTAGTAACTCTTCTATTGCTTATCCTAATTGTGGAAAGATTAATTAATTTAAAAAACATTTGTTTCCCCGTTTTTGGTGGCAGATTCAAGAATGTTGATTTTATCGAAATTTCAAATTTTTGAATTTGACGGAGGAAAAATGTTATAACTTGACAAATTCTTGACGGATCTGGAATTGGATCTTTCCCATAGATGCACAATAAATATTTGCGTCATATTATATTGTCCCCGATTTACATGGTTACTGGATCATGAAGCTAGAGGTGGGTAAGCTATAGAGGATAAAATGTTTCTGGAACTTTATATAACCAACTTATGTAATTATGGACGTATGCTTATGCTTATACTTCCATTATGCAAGTTTAAACTCAATAAATAGGAAATTACGTAGCAACAAAAAGAACTTTCTCCAGAAGCTGCATGTCTACACAATTTCCACTGATCCTCTCCGCTTCCCCCAAAGTATGTTTAAAATGAAAAATAAATGAAGGGGACAGACACATGTGAGGATCATTGATCATTGTGAGTGTTTGGGAGGGAGCCAAAACAAGGGGATTGGGAGCACGCGAGGTGAAAGAAAGTACTTTAAAGTCAACCGGGAAATGGGAATAGGAAGAATAAAGGGGGGAAATTGTAATACCCATAAGAAAAGAAGGTAATCTCTATAAAGTTCAAAATTAACTTTCGTGGAAATTGTTACATTGAATTTTTGCCTCCGCAATAAATATTTCTTCCCAGAATTGTACCCAAATGAAAACTCAATTCTTTTCTTTTTTCCCATTTCCATTGTGGCATTATTATGTATCGATCCAATTACATACGCATGAATTCCCAAACGTACAAATATATGTATACGTATACATATGCATACATACAAAATTAGAGGCATGAATAGGTACTTCAAAAAAAAGGACATTTGATACGGGGAAAATGAAAAATTCATATACTTTTGTTCTTTTTTCTTACAGCTTGTCTTGGTGGCCAGGATGAGTTTGGGGGTGAATGGCTCTGAACTCTCACATAATGCATTGAGAGAGGAGGATGACTTGGAGGAGGAGCACATCTTTGACAACCCGTACGTCCGTGTTATCCTCATCCTCCTCTATTCGGCTGTTTTCATTTTTTGCTTTTTCGGTGAGTACATGGTTTATATACGCCGTAACAATCACTCATCTTATATAACTCCTTTTATAGAGTTCCTGATCGGTTCAAGTTCAATTTTGAGAGTATAAATTCCTGTGTAAACTTTAACATTTCAAGTTCCAAAATGTGTAGCTAAAAACTCGTACTTGGTAATTTTGTTTGTTGAAAATACAGTGGAGTCTCTCTACAACAAGTCTCTTTATAACAACATTTCTATACAACAACCTTATTTTTTTCGCCCTTCATATGCACATGTAAAGTACATATTTTGTGTTCTGTATACATAACAACATTTCCCAGTAACACTATTTTCTGTTCTTCCCTTCAATGTTGTTACAGAGAGACTCCACTGTAACTATACTAATTTATTTCAATTCCCGAGTTCAAAATTCTGATACTGAACTCAGCCCAAAATCAAGTTCAATTGCGAGCTTGTTTCTTGTTGGAACTAAACATTTCTATTAGAATACGTTAGCGTAAGTAAGAATCTTAACTTTTTGCGTATTTTCTTGCTTCCGATTACAGTGGACTCTCTATAACGACAGTGAAGGGAAGAGCAAAAAATATTGTTACTGGGAAATGTTGTTGTACATAGAAAATAAAATATGTACTTTACACGTAGGAAGGGCCAAAAAAAGAAGGCTGTTATATAATAATGTTGTTGTAGAGAGACTCCACTGTACGTACATATGTTCTAAACTATAAATCTACCATTTTTTGTTAGCATTACCATGTCCTTTGTCAACTTACAGTGGAGTCTGTCTGTAAGAACATTGAAGGGGAGACAACGAATCTTGTTACTGGGAAATGTTATTCTACGAAACATTTAATACGTACCTTACATGTACGAAGGGAAGGAAAAATAATATTGTTGCAGATAAATGTTGTTATAAAGAGACTTATTATAGAGAGACAATACTACATCTGGAAAAAACTGGGTTGCCAAATCACAATTGAAATCTCAATTATACCCGCGAGTTTCAATTCCGAGTCCAATTTCAAATTTATTCCTGGAGTACCATTTCAAGTACGAGTTTGGTAATTTGGAACTTGATTGAGCGAACTTTTGTTTGTTGAAACAATGCGAAAAATTCGCATTGTTTCAACTTGGTTTTCGTACTGAACTTGAAGTGGGGAAACTTGATTGAAAATTGAATTTCAAGTACGATGTCAAGTACGAAATGAGAATAGAGTGGTTGATAAGGAACTCTAGCTCTATATACATATACACATCGATCGAACACGTGTAAAGGGGGAAAAGCGGCTTCTATATTGTCCAGAATTTCCTTTCTTGGATAATAAGAACAATTGTTTTCATGGAGATGCTGATGTACATTTCAGCAGATGCCTGTCTCTTTGCTCATTGTCCCGTGAGCAAAGTGCGCCAACCTCTTTGGAAGAGTGAAAGGGTTGAAGTTACATAAAAGGCTGTGATGTAAAAGTGACATAAAACTATATGAAAGGGTATTGCGAGGATCGTAAAATGACATTAAGGAGATGACAATCCCATTATTCCCAAGCCTTTCCCTCACATTACCACCGCCTTTGAATCTTTTGGGACGTTTTCCGGAGCAACTTGATTGAAAACTGATTCAATTTTTTCCTTGGAATTGCAGGAAATCTGACGGTTGTTCTGGTGACGACATTTCATTGGCGGATGCGAAGCGTCACAAAGTTCTGCCTCAGCAACCTGGCCTTTGCCAATCTGTGTGTGGGGATTTTTTGCATCTACCAGAACCTGTCGCAGTATTTTTTCAATGGGTATGTACAATTACTCCTATCATTACTGGAAAACACTTTATAGCTATAGCAAATCGTTTCCAAAAGTCCTAAAAATGTTAAGTACCTAGTTCGTTAAGGGTTCAGAATATAGTTCTTCATTGGTTACTTTATTTTCGAAAATTAATCAGTTTGATCGAAAATTAATCAATTTGATCGAAAATTAATCAGTTTGATCGAAAATTAATCAATTTGATCGAAAATAAATCAATTTGATCGAAAATTAATCAGTTTGATCGAAAATAAATCAATTTGATCGAAAATTAATCAATTTGATCGAAAATTAATCAATTTGATCGAAAATTAATCAATTTGATCGAAA
>JAQGBT010001702.1:0-29517 GCA_034698585.1 Disparrhopalites patrizii | reverse complement strand
AAAGGAGAAAGAGAAAGGCGAGAAATGAAGAGACAGAGCAAAAGGAGAAAGAGAAAGGCGAGAAATGAAGAGACAGAATTTGTGTTTTAATATTCATTTAGCAGCCTGCTTAAGCCTTTTAGCAACCACTGCATTTTAATAAATAGGGCACGAGTCCCCAGAAACTAATAAAAAAGGCTGAAACGATCAATTTTGTTTAAAAAAAATGCAATTTGCACAATTAAAATTTTCCCCGTTCAAATTTATTGCCTAGTCTTCCTTCTAACAAAAAAAGAAAAGGGACTGTGTATGTAGTAATTATTCCTTTTGTTTTCTTCTAGTTAGATCTGTGTACGTTGCAATATTTTGTTTAGTACGTAATTAAATATGATGCGTGAGGAGCGGGAAACCCCCTTGAATTAAAGTGGAGGAGGATCGGAACAAAAGGAGAAGGGATTGTAGGGAAAAGGAGAATACTGATGATGATGGGGAAGACTCCATAAAATAAGGGAAAGAGAGACAGGCGAGAGGGAAGGGAATGGGGCAATATTTTTTAATGAGGAAGTAGCAGGGGACGGAGGAGACGAGAGCAGGAACTATTTAATTAGAAGCCTTAATAATTTGAATGAATAAAACTCCAATTTTGCCAGATTTTCTGAATCTCTTCCTGTCTCTCTCCCCTTCTAAATCTTTCTCTTTTTCTCTCTCTTTCTCTCTCCCCGTCTTTCTCTATCTCTCTCTCTCAATCTTTCTTCAACCGCGGCCGACGGCGTGTCTTCCGTGATCCACTACAGTTTTATCTCCATTCGTCTAAATTAGTCTGGATGTCGTTGCCTCTGTCTCTCTCTCTCTCTTTGTCTCTCTCTTACAGAGTGTCACTTCGGCACGCTATCCATGTACATGTCCTCTTCCGGCTTCCCCTCTTCATCTCCTCATGCATGACAAGGCTTGTTTATTCCCGAGGTTTTCGCGTGAAGTAGGGACATTGTCGTCTCAGATGAAACCGCCTGGACTCAAGTAATCTTGGATGTATGTATGTATTTATGTATGTATATCTATTTACACATATGTATATATGTGTGTGTATTGTCAAGTAAATGAAAAAGCAAAGTATGGGAGGGTCAGATAGCATGAGTTAAACGGGCTTTGGGACCAATTCGTAGACTGCGAGGGGGAGACAGCCACAGAAAATGGCATGTAAGGGAAATTATGGGAGAGAAAGAGAGGAAGCAGAGGAAAAAACTGTGACAGAGAAAAAGGTCAGGGAAAGAAAAGCAGAAATGGTACATGAGAACATGAGAAGACAGAGACTAAAAGTGATATGACGGAGGAAAATGAAAAGAAAGGATGTATAAAACATGGATGCAATGGAAAATATATGAAGAAACTAAGAGATAAGACACTGATACAAAGGAAAATATGAAGAAACGAGATATAAGACATTGATACTGAGGGAAATATAAAAACAAGACAAACGAGACACAAGACAGGGAACGAGGGAACCAGTTATACGTAGCAAAAGAGAAGATATAAGTCAAGGAAATATGACGAAAAGAGATATCGGACAGGGAAATATAAAGAAAAGAGATATAGAACAGGGAGCTAATAGGAAAAAAGAAAATATAAGTCAGGGAAATGTGAAGGAAAGAGATACACAACAGGGAAGTAAAAGGAAACAAGAAGATATAAAATAGATAGAAATTTAAAGAAAAGAGATATAGATAAGACGGAAATAAGAAGAAGCAAAATATAAGACCGAGAAAAAGAAAGAAAAGAGATATAAGAGGGGAAAAGGGAAAAGATACATACAAGTTAGAATTAAGAGTAAAAAAGCAGATATAGCTACCAACAAAATAGACAAAGGAAGCAAGAGGAAAAAAGAAGATCCTATACAAAATATAAAAAGGAAAAAAGAGGAAAGAAGTAGATATACAAAATATAAAAAGGAAACAAGAGGAAAGAAGAAGATACACAAAATATAAAAAGGAAACAAGAGGAAACAAGAGGAAAGAAGAAGGTAAACAAAATACAAAAAGGAAACAAGATGAAAAAAGAAGCCAAAAAAGGAGAGAAAGGAAAGGGGAGAAAATATTTAAATTACTTAAACAAGCGAAAAGAGGATGATACGAAGATGACAAAGAAAAAGAGACAAATGGAGAGAGAAGGAGACATGATCCGACAGAAGAGGAAAGAGCGAAGGACAGCAAAGGAGAAAGTAAAAGACAGAAAAAGGAAGATGAAGAGAGACTAGAGAAACCTGTCCATAGCGAGACAGGAATTACGGGGAGTAACTGAAGAAAATTTGGAATGGCACGAGGATTTATATTCTTCTATTGTGACGAGGATGGAGAAGGTGGAATGTGCGTGCATAGTTAGTGAAATCTCCCTCCCTTGATAAATGTATGAGTCCTCGTGGATTTCATGCATTTGTTATGGTTGAACGTGATGAGATGAAGGGAAATTAAGGAAGACGGAGGGGGACGTGGAGGAGGATGAGGAGGAGGAGGAGGGGGGAAAAAGGAGCGGTGGCAAACGGTTGTCGAAGAGGAATTGTATGTAATCTGTCCTAGCCCTTGTGCCTTTTAACAAATGTATATAAAGGTCTCTCCCAATATAAACTGGGGACGTCTACACGATTAGATCCCATGTCTTTCCTCAACTTCTTTTTTTCTCCGCTCTTTCCCCTTCCACAAGCTTTGGCAGAGCCCAAAAAGAAGAATTTTTATATGGACGAAGAAAGCGTAACGGTGTGAATGTTTGGGAAGTGAGAATAAGCACGGAGCCGGCATTTTTTGTCTTGTTTGGGGGAAGGAAATAAGTGTGTATAAATCCGTTCTCGCCCTACCCGTATATATTTATGTATGGGGATAAGATGCAAAAAAAAAAAAGTTGGGACTTTCTTCCCTATTTTGCTCGTTTCAGTCCATAGTTTTCCATTTAGGCCCGGTTTGTAGGAAATCAGGGGAAGGGGAAGAAAGAGGGAAATGATGGGATTCTTCCAAGGACCGGCTGACGCCCTCACTCTTTCAATGGAAGCAATCGGGATTTATCCCAATGTAATTCCAATGTGTATAGGGGTGAGAATTGGAGGGGTTGAAAAAGTTCCTTTTCTTCCATCTTCCAGGCATTCCTTGTACATTTATATCATCCATTCCTAAGCTAATTCCTTTTTGGTCCTATGGCTGGATTAGAAAATTCAGAGAAAATATTTTCCCCGCATTGAAATCCAATGAATTATCAGTACGGTTTTTGGGGACACCAAACTCCATTTTATGCATATAACAATTCATGTAAGACGATATATCCCTTAAATTTCATCTATTTCCATGCTTCCACGAATTTTTGAACTTCTACCACCATTATATTAGACTCAATGACCTTATCCTGGAGCTATGTAGGGGATTTGAGAGGGTATTGGACATTTTTCTTCTTTTTTTTTATTTTGGATTTCTCCTCCCACAGTAATTTTCATTTCTCGCAGGGACCCTCATAGATCTTTCTTTTTGGGGTTCCTCTTCTCCATCAACCCTCATCACACACGTATCCTCACACATTCTCCGTGCCAGAAGGATTGTTGGCTTCTCTCCAGTATTGAACACATTTGAAGCATTAGTTTTTTTTCTCTTCTTTGACTCCGTGCACGCATTCGAATTTGTGGGATTTTTTTTCTCTGGAATTTTGGTGGCTGGGAAAAAATTGAGGATTTTTTTTTTGTAAGGGGGAGGACGAGAGAGAGAGTGACAAAGGTCTGCAGAGAACGGAGTGGTCTGAAAGACGAGATGCTAAAAGAAAATAGAGATCGATCGAGTTGAGTCAGAGGGGAATGATGAGAGAGAACGGAGTGAAAGAGAACGAAATTGAAAGGGAAAAAGGGAGAGAGAAATAGAGTGAAAATGATAGAGAGAGACAGGAGGATGGAAATAGAGAGAAAAGATACAAAGAAAGAGAGACAAGGATGGAAAGAGAGTGAAAAGAAAGAGAGAGAAGGAGAGATACAAAGAGAGAAAGAGAGAGAGAAAAGGATAGAGAGAGAAAAGAATAAAAACATAAACAAAAAGAGAGAAAAGGATAGAAATAGAGAGAAAAAAGAGAAAGATCGGAGTTTTAAAAAAAGGAAGAGAGAGAAGGAGGCTGATTTGAAAATAGATGACAGAGCAGGCGGTCGGTGAATCATTTGAATGGTTATTACATGTTGACTGCTGAATGTCTTTTTACTGGAACAATGCAACACTCGACTCTTATGTCAATAATAGGGGGAAGTTCTTTCTATACTTGCTAGTACCAGTGCCATTCAATGTATTCTCCCCACATTTTTCCTCTTTATTTGATTTTTTTTATCTCTGTCTCTCCATCCTACGTAAGGTACACATTTTTCTATGTAGATCGTTATAAACAAGTTCCAGAACAAGTACCCTGGGCTTTTGCTACTACATTCGACTATTTTCTCTGTCGTATTGTGTCTTGTAAGGTGGAAAATGGGTTTGGATTTATTTCTCCTGGTTTATATGTATGTCAGAAGGAGAGAATGAAACATTGTTGTAGACGCAGGCTGTGTCAGATGAGTTCTGCCGCCTCACAGACGCAAGAATAATTCTCTTCATGGGAGTCACGTTTCGGATATTTACTGTTGGACACATTTTTTTCTGTCTCTTCGGCTCTCTTTCTCTCTCTCTCTCTCTCTTCAGCTCTCTCTTTCCCTCGGTCTCTCGCTATTTCTCTCACTCTCTGTCTCTTTTTCTCTCTATATTTCTCTCTCTCTCTGTCTCTCTATTTCTCTCTCTCTGTATCTCTCTTTTTCTCTCTTTCTCTCTCTCGGTGTCTCTCTTTTTCTCTCTATATTTCTCTCTCTCTCTCTGTCTCTCTATTTCTCTCTCTCTGTATCTCTCTGTCTCTCTCTTTTTCTCTCTCTGTGGCTCTCTTTTTTTCTCTATTTCTCTCTTTTGCTCTTATTCTATATTTTTTCTCAATTTCTCTCTCTATTTTCCTTTGTTGTTCTCTCTCTATTTCCCTCTCTCTTTCTCTATTTCCCTCTCCCTTACTCTGTTATTCTCAATTGTTCTCTATTTCTCTCTCTATTTTCCTTTGTTGTTCTCTCTCTCTCTCTCTACTTGCTTCTCTCTTTCTCTCTTATTCTCTATTTTTCTCTTTTGCTCTCTCTATTTCCGTCTCTCGTTCTCTCTGTCTGAATGTCCTTTTTCTGCCACCCTCTCGTCTTCTCTTTTTATCTTTAACTGTTTCTTCGTACACAACTACACTTTTTCTACTTATTTCTTGAGTTTCTTTTCTATTCCAGCCTTACCTCCCGACAATGTATGTACGTACCAATGTTATTGTAACAAGTAGGACCAAGTCGGGTGTTCATGTTAGTTCTATCTCTCCATCCATTTTTCTCTGTCTGTGCCATTTGTGTGTTTTTCCGTCCTATCTAAACTATCATCGTAGATCACTCTGCTTGCACCGTGAAATGCATTTACTAGTGATTTAGTACAAACTGGCGGTTTCATTCACTTTGTTGTCGTCCCCTTTCTTCCTGTCCCACTCTTTCCCCCTGTAGATGCACACACTTCTTTTGCCCCTTTTTTTCCACTCCGACACAGATCTACTACCATTATTGTCACCATCACCATCAAAGTCGTCCCTGTCTCTCTCACCATAGGAGTGAACGGGTATTGGTGTGGCTTTTATGGGGCTTAAAAAAAAAACTTTGGCAAGTGTAAAAAGTTTTTTCTCTTATATGCAACAAATAAAGTCGGAAGGACGATCTCAATCCTTCCTATGTACTTACATACATATGTACGTATGTTAGAATACGAAAAGCCCCACAAGGGATCCCTTGAGAAAGTGCATCCATTCTGTATGTGCCAGGGAAAATATATTGCCTAAGAAAAAGGGCATGGAAGAGTAAAGTGCGGCATCTTTCAGAGACAACATCCATTTCTTTGAGGCAGGTCAGGACTCCCTACTGTGTCTGTGAGAGGATTGTGCTCAAAGGATCACATGGACATTATTATGAATGACTTCTTATCTCTGGCATTGATAATGTACCACATTTCCACAGTCAATACCTGACCATTTTTTTTTCTTTAAGAAAGATTTTTTTTTTCATTTTCGTCCCGTTGAAAGATTTTGCGGTTATAAATAAATTCTTCGTCTTGGTGGACAACCGCAGGATGAGACGAAAGAGGCTTTTAGGTGGAAGGAAGGTATTACAGTACAAAGGACATGCCCATGTATGGAAATGGGATAGAAATATTACGATTTCTTAACTTGAATAGAACTTTCCATGTGATTTCGTACAAAAAACTTTTACTCTCACGATCTTGCATGCAAAATGAAGACATATACAACCCTTTTTGTGGGTGGGCAATGAGCTTGTCATTGCTGATTATGGGTAGATCCGCAACCACACTCTAATTGTGCGTGTTGGTGCATGAAGCGCAATGATATAAATTAATGGTATAGGTATATGTTAATGTAACAACAATGAAAAAAAAACAAGGGAAAGAAAAATTAGAATAATCATAAATTATTCATGATGATTACGCCGTATAAAGTCCGCAATTATTACGATATAAAACTGTCTCTCCCTGCAGAAATGGCTTTGCAAGCTTTTAACATTAATATATTGTACAATTATTTTCCTGTCCTGCCTCATTAAACCTGCTGCGACCACCGAGGGGACCAGCTGGAGGCCGGCCGATCTTCTTTACTTTTACCAGTTTTTTGGTCCATAATACAACTGGTGTAAAAGGCCCGCTCAAGTTTTTCAATACCAATTATTGGAAGCACTTAACCATTTGGTGGTAATTTGCTGATATTTTGCTGGTATTTGATTCGAATTTTCCCAAACAAACATTCGAACTTGGAGAAAAATGATTTAAAATGGCCAAGATATTGAGGCCGTGTTTATATGGCATCGTAAAATGGAAAGCAGGAAAAAATATTAAATGTGTTAGTAGTCAAAAGCATTCCTGGTATAATAATAAAACATGAAAATGAAGGCGGATATCCAATTTGTTTCACCTCAATATTTGCATTTGCACCCAGAATATTCTCCTGAAATTCAAGTAAAACAAACTCTTTCTTTCCTCTTTTCTTCTGCAGAAAGTCCTGTATTTACGAGAACCATTAAAGAGGGTGATTAGTAGGTCAGAAGAAGGAGATGGTTAAGTACGGCTGGGAGGGCCATCCAATAAAAGTTTTTGTGTTATTTTTATGATCTTGAAAGCCCCGGACCTACACTGGTTATGTCTGTATTGTGCATCTTTGCTTTAGCGTATTTTTTAAATAATAAAAAGTACCATTTAACTATGGATGAACACAATGCTAAAATTGTACAAATGACAAAATATTATTATTTATGCACTGGGGAATACCTTTGTTTGGGTCATGTGAAGTGGTCACGTGCGATCTAAGGTACAAGGTATTTGTCTGTGCATAATCATATATTAAATATGATAGGCTATAGGTATATATCTCGTGTGCATGGGTGCCGTCTCAATTGTTAAATAAAAAGCTCGTGTGGCGTCCAATATTGTCAAAAGTCTTTTGGATAACAGCGGGTTATTCGAGAGAGTGGAGGACATTTTGTATTTAAACTCGTCGTAGAGAGGTTTTTTCCCTGTATTTTCTTTTATGTTAATGCACACAATCTGTAGTCATATGGAAATTGTACATATTGTCAGGATTTCCCGAACACACTCCATCCAAACACACTTTGGGGTAGGGTGGGGCACGTGTCTGTTTGTACAGAGATTAGTGATACGTACACAGAGACAGATTTTCCCACAGCCCTTCGCCATTGTTAATTTCCCTATCACATCCCTTTTTTTTGGTTCTCTAAAACCAACAACATTTAATTGATGAGGTACACCAAGTTAAACCTATTCTTAGGCTACCTACAACAAATGACCTGAAGAGATGTTGTATAGTTTTTTAAATTCTCGAAGAGAAAATGTGATGGAAGTGAAATATTGAAGTCATCAAAATTTGTTTTCCATATTATTAATAATCTTCATAAAAAGCTGACATACATCAGGTACAACTCGGGGAAAGTGATGGAAGTGGAGATCAACGGGATTACGTTGAACGGCTTTGCCTTTCGAAAAGAAAAGTCCATAGTCGTTACCGATTTCTCTACATAAATAAATGTCACAGATAGTAGGACTTTTTACGTCTATCTTTCCATAGTAAAAGAAGGTGGGCGCTTAGAAAACAGTTGTGTATGGCCTTTGTGCAATAAAGGGAGAAAGAGACGGAAAATATGGAAACGAAAGGTAAATGTAAAGAGACAGAAAACAGACAGGTAATTAGATAAGAAAAAAGAATGCACAAAAACAGAAAAGTAGACAGAGGAAAATTGGGGAAATAGCTGGAGATACAGAGAGAAATATGGGGAAATTGAGAGAGAAACGGAGGAGAATAGAGAAAAACAAGGAGTAAAATAATGTAACAGAGAGAACGAGAGAAACAAAGAGAAAGAGCAAGATTACACTGGAAAACAGAGAGAATTGGAAAAAAACAAAGAGGAAAATAGAAAAACAGAAAAAAATAGAGAGAGAAATAGAGAAAAACAGAGAAAACAGAGAGAAACAGAGGAAAACAGAGAGAAAGAGGAAAACAGCGAGAAATAGAGAGAAACAGAGGAAAACAGCGAGAAATAGAGAGAAACAGAGGAAAACAGCGAGAAATAGAGAGAAACAGAGGAAAACAGCGAGAAATAGAGAGAAACAGAGGAAAACAGTGAGAAAAAGAGAGAAACAGAGGAAAACAGTGAGAAAAACAAAAAGTTAAATGTAGAAAGAGTGATAGAGAGAAACGCAGGAAAAAATACAAATATTAAAAAAGAAATGAGACCTAAGAAAGTGTAAAGAAAAAAGAGTTAAAGGTTCAGATAGAAATCAGAAATAACTGTCCAGCTTTATATCCAAAAAAAACTGATCAGATAAGAATAAAAAAAAAATTTCAGCTCTCAAATAGCTCCCGCAGTAGTTCTTGTCCGTCTTTTATGGTTAATGCCATTGAGAGGAGTCCGAGACAGGGAAGGGTTCAAATATGGATATAAATTATGAAAGTGACAGAAATTTCTTGGAACAAACCCGAACTATCCCCTTGTCTTCTAAAGTACGGGGTGTGTTCCACGATCTGTAAGTGTCCATTTTTATTTCGGTATATATATTTTCTTTTCTAATCTACCTCCAGTGTATTAGTAAAGGAATCACCGGTCGAACCAGTCTATTTATATACCCTCCCGACTCCCTCTCTCCCGACCACAGGATAAAAAAAAATCTAATCCTATAGGCAAGGGCATGGTGCTTACGTCGTAAAGGAGATAAAGAAACGGGGAATGAGGGGGAACATAAACATAAAAATAAAAACAATTTCATTTCCTACAACGGGGTAAAGGTATTTTATGGGGGGGAAATAGATATTCCTAACAGGATAGAGATAAAGGTGGGCCCTGCTTTGTCTCTCTTTTACCTTGGATATTATATGTGCTTACCTGGCCTGTAATGAGAGGAGGAGGTGGAGATACATTTAAACTGTCCGTTCACACAAGTATAGAATGTGCCTGTATATGTAAGTCTGACATTTTCCCTTGTTTAATCCCGTAATGAGAACAAGGGGAGTTTGTCAAGGAGACTAATGTCCCTCAGTTGGGGTCCGTGTACTTTTCTGGAGGGGAAGAATGTCTACATGGAGAGAATGGGAGAGAGAGAAAGAGCGAGAAAGAGAACGAGAAAGAGAGAGAGAAAGAGAACGAGAAAGAGAGAGAATAGAGAGAGAGAAAGAGAGACAGATAGATCATCGGAACCAATATGGGACGATGCGTGTGTTTGTGAGCATTCGGAAATTATTTAAACCAACCCTTCTTGTTATCTCCTCTTTCGTCTCTCTCTCTCTGTTCCAGTGTTAAAGTGAGCATATGTATGCATATTGAATGACGACCAAGACGAAGAAAGAGACCTCCACAGTGATCTTCCCGAGAGATGTGATCTTGTTCTCTGATAGCCACACAGTCAGCAGAAAAAGAGAGCTTAAACTGTGATATAGGCAGATAGAGAGAGATAGAGAGAGAGAGAAAAGTCCTTTTTCTTCGTCATGTTTTCTTACGTATCTATCAGGATACATACGTTCTGCAGACAAGAATAAAAATGTGTCTTCTTGTGTACTTTACTAACTTACTACATTACCACCAAAAAACCCAAAGGACGTCACAAAGACAACGAGGGTGGAGAAGAGCTGGGAATAAAGGGGAGATGGAGAGACAGACGAGGAGGGAGAGAGACATATATCAAAGAAGCCACGGGAAGAAAAGAACCATCTTTCCCATGACGGGACGAAATGACAATAATTTTCTTGAACTTTTCTCAAAAAAAAAAAATATTGCGGCTAATAATAGTCACGTAGAAAATGGATCCCTTATTAGTTGTGACATTCCAGTTAGAGAGAAGGAAGGGAAAAGGTGAGACCCGTTAGTGTTGGGGGCTTCGAGGTGATTTGAGAGAAATAGTGAGAGAGAAGCCGAGAGAGAGAGAGAAAAAGAGAGTAAAAGAGTGAGCCAAGGAAATTATCAACACAATGGCTGGTGGGGAGAGGGAAAAAGTTGGGTAAAAAATAAAATTAAACGAAGGGTACAATATGAATGCCACTATTCCCTCTCCCGCCTCTCCTACGAGTTCAAAGAGGAAATGTAGCCAAATCCGTACCAAACACGAATACAAGGGCTACTTAAGGCTCTTACCTTCTCTTCTATTAACACCGAAAGAGCGAGAGAGGGAGGGAGAGTGAGACAGACAGAGAGAGAGAGAGAGAAGGGAGGAAGTCAAAGTGTTATGAAGTGAACAGGGCAAAAATGAAAAGAAGAGTGAGGAGGGTAGAAATTACAGAGGAATACCGAGAAGGATGAATGATCAGATGAGGAAATGAATGTGATAGAGGAAAGGGGTGATGATAGAGAGACAAGTGGAAATTAAAAGGGAAAGAAAGGGAGACAAATGGGGATAAAGAAACATTTTTTGATCCCGCACAGAATTGCGGTAAAAGTTCCTCCCACATTTAGAAGGTGAGAGAGAAGCTTTTCCCTTGGCCCCCCTCAAATTACTTAAGCAAACGTAATGCATAAAAGAGTCCTATCTGTAGTAGTGATAATAATAATAGTCAAAAAAAAAGGAAGAAGGAAAAATAAAAATATAGGGATATAAAAATACATGCAAGTAACACATGTACGACCATTATGAATAGGAAAAGCCAAAAAATCACCCCAGAGTTTTCTCTCCATCATCAACTTATTACGATGAGTAAACCCAATTAGAGCTCTTGGGCAAACACTATCCTTGGTGAATGGGAGGGAGAGAGAGAGAAAGTGAGAAAGAGAGAAAATGAGAGGAAAAAAGTCCCAAGAGGTTGAAATGATAGTTTTTTTTAGAACTTCCAACATCATCACCGCCGCCGAAAGTAAATTTATAAGGAACAATACTGTATACACTACCCATTTTTTCCACATTGGTTCTCTTTCTCTCTGTTCTTTCCATGATGCGATATGGGTTTTTTTTTTATATTAATAAACGAGAGATTTCTCCTCTCCTTTCTCTCTTACAAAAACCGACGGATTTCACTCTCTTTCTCTCTCCCCCTCTTTCGCTCTTTTCCCAACACTCGTTACAGTCAGGGGCTGTCGATGTGATAATTAAACTTAATGAATTTGCTTTGATGATTTGCATCGTTTGCACAACATTGCCTCCATCAAATGTCTCATTTGCAGAAGAATGAGAGGGAAAAAAACTCTTTTTTTTTAACATTTTATCCTGCTACTTCCACTAAAAACCCCTTTACGTCTGTCTTCTCCTATTCTCCTGCCATTACTCTGTCTCTGTCTCGGTCTTTTTCTCTCTCCCTCCCTATATAATCCTTTACCATTCGTACTTCTCTCTCTCTCTCTCTCTCTCTCCCTCTCTCTCTGTCTCTCCTTCTTCCCATTCTCTTTATCCTTCCCTCGTTTTTGTTCCTTTTGTTTTTTTGCCCCCGTTGTTGTTGGAGTAAAGTCAATGTATGTAACTCAATTTACGGTCTTATTGATGGTAAATTTCACTGAGCCCACATCTATACCCTCGTATGTATAATCTAAACCGCATGTTCGAGTCAAACTCAATAAATTGTGAAGGGTGTCTCAAGAGTTTCAACTCCTGCGACTTTAAAAATATATTCTTTTTCTCCAAGAGAGAGAGAGAGAGAGAGCAAAGAGATACATTCACGATACCATTAATGTTACCAGCAAAGCACACACTGTGTCTTCTTCCTTTTTTTATCCCTTCATCCTTTTTTTTCCTTGGTACTCCGACGACAGAGTAACAACAGAAACTACTCATTGGTTGGGGGAGAGGAGAGAGATAGAAACAGAGAAAGAGAGAGAGAGAGAGAGAGAGAGAGAAAGAAAAAGGAGTGAAATGGAATAAAAAATAACACAACTACTACAAAGTACAAGAAAGAGAATTTCCAAGTGCACATATGTACACATGTTCCTACACATATGCATGCACCCGTATATGTATGCGTACATGTGGGAGAAAAGGAAAAAAATACGTTTTTTTTCTCCCTGCGTGTGTGTGTATTTATTCGCTATTTTATGGTACACAAAGACTGACAGCGGCATTCCGTCAAGGAGTTTTTTAATTTACACTTTGCCATCTTCCCCCTCCCCCGCCCCCGAAAATAACTTTGACACAAGGGGCATTTCTTCAAGGGAGGAGACATAAGAGGGAAAGAGACCAGAATTACAAGGATCGTAATAATAAAAGAATTAAAAAAAAAAAAAAAAGGAAGGGACTTCATCAATAATTGGCTAATATGAAATTATACACCAAAGGGAAATGTGTGGAAATTCCTTAAATTCTTCCAAAACCAACACAATTCATGGGGGATTTATTTTGGTCGTCAAATCCTTGGGGTTAACCCTTTTCTCCTAATTGTCAAAGCTTCTTCCCTATTTTCAAATCTCGTGGGTTCGCCTCCTACCCACTCCTTATAAGCCACAAGAGAAATAAAAAAAACATGTGCTTGGAGGTATGCTGACTGACGTTGGGGTAGAATTGTGTAATTTTTGTGAGTCTCTGGAATAATATGGTGAAATGTTGTTTTTTTTTTTTTTTTAAAGAAGAGTTAAATGGAGGATAAGGAAAGGCTTTGATGCACTCACCTTTTTTGGGGATGAGTGACTTAAGAAGGAGAACGGAGGCATCATCCGCGGACCAGGCATGCATCTTCCGGTAAGAGTCCCGCCCCTTCTCCGTCAATTTGTCCCAGGGCTTGGGCTTGGAAAGTAACTCACTGACGGTGCCCTGAGAGAGGCCCAGGACATACTTGGCAAATAGGCGCTGGCCAATGTTGTGGATTGAGAGGAGTTCCCGCACACGACGAGCAATTTGTAGGGTATCCAGGCATTGTGAGCCGAATTTGTCCATGTTGTAGCGGAGCATCTCCTGGAGACGACCCTCCATGGGGTCACTCTTGGGGATGAGGGAATCTTCGAAGCGGAAGGGGAGTCTCTCACTCGTCATGGAGGAGCTCCCATTGGCGAGGGTGGACTCCAATGATTGAACGTTTGAGTCATGATGGGAGATGGACTCATTGGGGGAGGATTGTTGGGGTGGAGGGGAGGAGGACTCGTTGTCTTGGAGGTGGGCGGAGGAGGGGGGATTCGATGAGCCCGTTTGGAGGTGGAGGGGAGGGGATGTGGACAAGAGGGAACGCTCCAAGGAACGTCTCCAAGTCGCCACAATCTCCTCACTTATCAATGACCCGAATGCCTCCACAGGTAAGGCGGCTGGTCCGAGGAGGAAACGGGGATTGAGGGCATTCATTGGAGAACCTGTAGGTGGAAGAGCCGCAAAAAAACCTTTAAAAAATATAGTTCAATTCAAAAAAAACATTCCATCACAATTACATCATACTCGTTTTCAACATTATTACGTCCATATTTTTGGATTATTTTTTAATTTGAAACGAAAACATTCTTAAAGAAAACAATACTGTAAAAGAAAAGAAATAAAACACGCAAACACAGGCATTTTTAAAGAAAACATTATTTTAGAAAAAATCAATAACATCATAGAACAATAATATGAGTAGAACAAGACAAAAAATCAATAACAAAAATTTCGAAGGAGGAGCAAAGAAGATAAATGGTCGTCAATCCCTATTTCACACCTGTACAAAACAAATAAGGAATAGAAAATATCCAAAATCTACTCATCCATTTTAATGCCCTCACGCTCAATTTCTTATCACACCCAATTCTCACATTTCCTTCTCCAAGATACGAAGTATTTCATTCCATTTCCTCATTGCCTTCCTCCAGAACACTGTACTTCCATAAAAGAGACAGAGAGAGAGAGAGAGAGAAAGAGAGAGAGAGAGGGAGAGAGAAATAAAGAGAGAGAGAGAGAGAGAGTAGATTCATGACCGAAACTTGATAAGATTGTTTCAATGCGACAGAAAATTAAATATTTACAACTTCACCCTTTAACGGAGACTGAGAGGAAAGTGACAGTTATTACTAGAACAATAAAAAAATGTTACAAGGAGTAAAAACAAAACAAGTACAAAAAAAAAGAGGGGGAACCCCACAAGAATCTTTTACACTGTTGCTTCCACCTTGGGCGCATAACATAATATACGCATATCCAAAAAGGCATATCCAGTGCATTAGTTCCATTGATAACATTACTCCTCCAATGTATTAGCCCCTGCATATGCGTGTATGTAATGTATGATTTCCTTGTCTTTTTTTTTAACGAATAAAAAGACAAGGAATAAAAATAGAATTACTATATATATACAGTAAAAGACCCAAAAACTCATTCATTCTGTAGCCTTTAAATCTAGCTTCAATGGATGTTGTTATGCTTCAGTATGATCAATTTCATTGCTATCAGAAATTATTGACATGTAAGATTTTTAAATGGCATATGAATATATCATTATTATGTCCTCTCCGCCTCCCCCAACTTCTTTAAAGGAGTATAACATTAAAGCCTCAGCTGAGGCCAAGCCTGGTCATGGTTTATCAGGTAAGGCCTCGAAAAGTCAAGGCTCCAACACATTATTAATGAGCTAGTGACTGCTTTCAATAACTCATACAGTGCACGTTCCATTGATAACACAACGGACATGTTTCGCAAGCTTTCTCCATCGCCCATCCTCCCACCAATGTCTCTCTCTTTCTCTCTCTATTTCTCTCTTGCTCTTTCTCTCTCTATTTCTCTCTTGCTCTTTCTCTCTCTATTTCTCCCTCTCTTGCTCTTTCTCTTGTTTTCTCTCTCTCTTTTTTTTCTTTCTCTTGATCTCTCTCTCTTTCTCTCTTTTCTCTCTCTCTTGCTCTCTCTCATTCTCCCCCTTTGATGTGATGGAAACTTCTCGCAAACAAAACTGCCTTCTGCACTGATCCCTATCCTCCCCTTTTAATAAGGTAATATACAACATACATGAGTACAGTTCATCTTAAACCACATAAAAGTGCGGTGAATTCAATCAATATATGAGAGCATACTAAAAAATAGAGGGACATTCCATTGAAAAAGATGTAACTTGGTCTTGATCAGTCCAGGACCAAGAACATTCTGTTACCATTACTATTATTATCACAGCTCTTGGGGTGATATTGGGGTAGCCTGAGAGCCTTCTGTCTCGACCTTCAGGAATGTTACTCTTGTAAATCCCTCAATTGCACTCACACATACAACCCCTCAAACTGTATAGATACAATAATCATGTGTATATATACACGCACACGTTTCGTATGGTTTGAGAGTGTAGAAAAAAAAATTTACAAGTGAAGAACTCATTAAATAGATAATAACACAGCCAAATTGTTTGTTTAATCACAAAAAATATGAAAGACTACCCTTTAAGTGGTAGTGCGGACTTGGTGGATTTGTAAAATGTGTAAATATATGTATTTATATATTGTTTATATTTATATGTATACATGTATTAACCATGGAATGCAATGTACCATCAACTCCTACTACTTGTATGAAGATGACGAAAAAATCTTTAAACTTAATTCTCTCCTCTATCCGACTCATTTTCATCCTTCATAACATCACCCTTCCATTGTTTATTTGCTCTTTCTATCTCTCTCTCTCACCCCATATCTTTAACTACCTCTGGTGCTAGGGAAGACCTCACAATTATTACTCACCATATATGAAGAGGGGCTATTGTATCACTACTGGTATAGTATTAAAAAAATGGACAAACAGAAGAAGAGCGGCTTGAGAGAAATTGCTATAGTAAAAAAAAAAAGTGCGGCAGTGATTCCTTCAACTCCTTTTCCATGTACACATAGTCCTATACATAATACCTATACATCTTATGTCTTCAAGAGCCTCTCCAGTTCTTAAAAAAATCCCTTTTTGGTTGAACATGTTCGGAAAAAAAATAAGTTTTTTCCCTCCATTCTCCCCTATAGTGATGTAGGAGAGGAGAACAACAGGTCGTAAATTGCTTTTTTTTTTCTAAGGTGAGAGTATGCCTCACATTAAGAAGTTTATGGGTCCAAATGAGTTTTTTTCCCCTGTACAATATTTGCTATTAAATACTCCTTATTTATTTTAGTACTGCCTACATACGACCAAACAAAACCAATAGGAAGGCAAATCTCCTCCCCTTTGGATTACTTGGATACTTCTTACTGTATAAATGCATACGCATGTATATGGACTATATTCCTCTTCTCTTGCTCTGCCTGATTTCGGGAGAAAAAAATTTATGACTGTATAAATACTAAAAAAAAATGCTTCTTCTTCTCCTCCAAAATATTTGTTATTGTTTTTTTTTTGAGAAAAAAAATGAGGATATGAAAATGCTGTGAAATAATGTATAAAAAAAACAGAAATGGATGGATATAAGAAAGGACTTACTTGGTCGTTTGTCTTTCACATCTTTGGCATCCAACCCATTGACCGAGGTCTCCGCGGAGGAATTATTACTATTATTAATGAGGGGAATGGACACTCTGTCGTTGTCTCTGTCTCTACTATTGTTGTTGTGGAGGATATTACTACTACTATTATTGGTAATATTATTATTATTCTGTGAATTGGAACCACCAGATGATCCGGAGGAAGAGGTGGAGGAAGCCGTGGTGCCTTTGAGGAGGACAAGCTCCCTTTTCATGTCTTCATAATCTCTTTGCGAGTCCAATCGATTCTCCAGTCTGGAAATGATCTCTTTACTCTGGCTCAATTGCTCTTCCAGGAGCCGAATCTGTGTGGCACTACTCTCACGAATCTGATTGAGCGACGTTTGTAACCGTTGAACATCTTCCACTAAACTGGCAATCTGTCACATGAAGAATAAGAAGTAAAAAAAAAGGGAAAAAAAATATGAGTACACATTAATAATTAATTGCAAGTCATATTACACATAGATACACACTCAAAAATTATTATTAATCAATCTTGCAAAATTTTATAAATACTGCATCATATACTTCATTGGAAAGACAGAAACAGAGAGAGAGAGAGAGAGAGAGAGAGAGCAAAAACTTATAATGAAAAAAACTCCTCTTATCTCCAGTACGTTTTCCAAACTATTGGATATAATTATGCATACATGTATCTCTTTATTTTCTGGTATTAAAGGGGTAAAAAAGATACAAGGATACTGGTATTACTGGTAGTAATATGTTATTACGAGATGCAGAAAAAAATAAAAATTACACACGAGATCAAGTAGTAAGCAAGTAGTTTGGTTCGTAGAACGTGCGCGCTTAGATCAAGGCCTGGTGTACATATTAATTCAAAAAAAAATGCATAGATTAATATAAGTACATAGGGGATGGGTATATAGCAAAAGAGTGCTGTAAGCAACCCTTTAACCCTCTACACTTACTCAAAAGGCATCACACCATCAATCTCCTCCTCTCAAATAACTCGTATCATTTGCTATCGCCCTCCAAGATTAATACTTCTCTTGTCTCTTTTATCCTTCTCTCTCTCTCTCTCTCTCTCCATACCTTATATCTCCTGTATCTTGATATGATACGTTTTTTTTTTGCTTTTCTTTCTCTTCTTCATATGTTTCCCCCCTCTTTATAATTTGTAAATCTAAATCACTTTACTGTATATGTAAGAAGATCTTTCTCTCTCCCATGCAGAGAGCCTCCTCTCTTCAAACAACAACTCGATGCTCCTATTAATTATTAATGAGCTCCACAAATCAAATATTCAATATGCCTGACACACATGATTTGTGCAATTTTTAACAGAGAGGAGCTTTACAGAGAGGGAGAGAGAACCCCTACAAACAAACAAAAAAAGGTGGATTTTTACACCATAGCCAACTCTTATCACGTATCTCCACGTACATTGAAGCTTGCTTCAGTTACATACGAACGTACTAGTACATATATCTTCTTCATGAACTATTATATAGACATTGCCAGAATGAAAAGAGAGAGAGAGAGAGGGGAAAAAAAAACAAGATTTACTCAGGGGTAAAATTATACCGCCGCACTTAATAAACTTGATTACTTATTGAACAAATGACCATTGTGGTAGTAGTGGAAGGTGGTAGGAGTAGTATTATTTACACCAAAATACTTGTACCTGCACCTCTTCAGAGAGAGAGAGAGAGAAAGAAGAGAAGAGAGACAGAGAGAAAGAGTTAAAAGGGGTAGGGACAACCTTTGAGTGTGTAATATTATTTCGTCTATGATGCACAAGAGAAGATGATCATCATTACAATTTTTTTTCGCCACTAGCTACATACCCCCAAAAGTGCATCAAAAAGAAGAAGAAGAAGAAAAAAAATTCTTTTCGTCAAAAGTGGATATGAATAAGGTATGCATAAAATTAAGGAGGAGAGGCACCTCAGTCATAATAAAAGTAATATTAATGGTAATAAACAAAATTATAATATCTCTTTACGCTTGTACATTTTAAATAGGCTTTCATGCGATAGTGGATAGAGGGAGAGAATAGGAGGAATGACTAGATATAGAGAGAGAGATAGGAGAGGGTAAATAGAGAAACAAAATGAAATACATAAATAAAATTTAAAGGGCTGCAACATTCTATAGTGATGTCCACACCAACCATCTCAAGAGCTGGAGGTGTTCCTACAGGGGAGAAATATATAGTATTTTCAATATATTTTTTTTAATTGCAGGCAACAAGAGAGGCATAACAAAGTCATTCGGCAACAATAGCTTCAGTGTAATTTACACCATTGGGACCATTCCATGTGTGCCTACGATCTAGTCTTCTTTTTCTCCCTAGTGATATACATGTGCCAAGATTGTGCAATGTATAGAAGAGAGAATATAAAGGAGAAAGAGAGAGGGAGAGAGGGAGACAGGGGGAAAATAAGAAGAAATTATTACTAAAGGAACAAGAATGAAAAAAAATTAAATAAATAATCTATCCTCACCTATAGCATATAAGCAATTACATTACAGAAAACATGGGTCTATTGAGCTGAGTAACAAGAAAGGCGAAGAGGAGGAGAGGAGAGAAAAAAAGAAGAAAGGGAGAGCGCAATAGTAGTTTGGTAATAAGTAATAAGAATCAACATTATTTTTGGGGGTTGATAATAATTTATAGGGATAAATGCGGAGACTATGGATTTCCATCTAGTTTTCTCTCTCTCTCTCTCTCTCTCTGCGGCTCTCTCAAGTACTTGATGTACATACAGTTTTTTGAATTAGTGGTGCATTTGTTCGTGTGTTGTTATTATCATTATTATTACGGCTCTATGGTGTTGTTGTTCCCCATGCTTGATAATACTTTACTCTACATGCCGGAGTGTCAAACCCCTTTTTATAATAAAAGGGAGAGAAATGAAAAAGAGCGATAGAGAGAGAGTGAAATGAAAAACAGGACAAGAAAGGACGTAAGAAAAACGTGGGGGACGAAGAAAAGAGAGGAAAAGAGAGACAGAAGGGAGAGAAAGAGAGAGAGAGAGAAAGGAGAGAAAGAGGGAGAAGCTATTCACAAGGTATGAAAAGTTCCGTATAGATATTGAAAAGAAGAAGAAAAAAGTGGAAAAAAAAGAAGGCGGACAACAGATGCATGGAAATGGCCAATTATGACAGCAGGGGGCACTGTAACCCCCTCACTTATTTTCCATGAGGTCACCACACAGGTCACATTCAACCACAATCCATCCACACTTTTTCCATACTCTATACGGTCCAATTTATGCAATCTTTTCCACAAAGAATAGTTACCCACAAAAGTTATACAAGAAAAAAAAAGAGAGGAAGAATGAGAGAGAGAGAGAGCGACAGAGAAAGAGCGACAGGGGGAGAAAGAGAAAGAGAGAGGGTGGAAAAAGGCAGAGAGAGAGAGAGAGAGAGAACTGCCTCACACTCTTAAAACTCCACTTGGAACGATCAATCCCAGCATGAAATTATTAACTCTCTTTTTCCATCCGTCCGTCCGATAAATTTTCTCATGATATTAAATCAAAGTCGACTCGCCATAAGTCATAACTCAAGTCAATTCAACATTCATGAAGACAGAATCCTGTATTTCTAATACATTCTATCACAACCCCCTTAAACAACAAAAAAGTTTTTAACCAACCAAAATCAAGTACACATTCATTGTATCATTCCACTTACACCATTACTATTGCCCTGCAACAACAGCAGCAGCCGCCTCAACAACAACAACATTTGAGCATTAAAAAGAATCAAAAATCTCTAGCCAAATGCTAACCTTCGGTTGTAGTTAACACATAGACTCAGAGGAACATCTCTCTCTCTCTTTCTCTCTCTCTCTCTCTCTCTCTTTGTCTCTCTCTCTCTTTCTCTCTGTCATTCTCTCTCTCTTTCTGCCTCTTCTCTTCACATACTACCGACTATTTTCTTGTATACATGTGCATAAGCGGTGGACTAACACTCTCACTACACACGGAATTGTTCAAATGAGAGAGAGAGAGACAGAAGAAAAGAGCTAAACTTATATGCCATTGATGGGGAATTCAATTTAAATTATGGGAGACAAACTTTATATCCACAGACTTAATATTCATGCTGCAGAAAAACATAACCACCGCCACCATTTGCTCCTCGCTAACTTTTGACAAGTGCGAATTGCTTCGTTATATGGCTTACCAGCACTTGCTCAGATGCATGGAAGCATTCACATCTTATACATATGCAAAAAAAAAAAATCTTCACATTATTTTTACATTCTGCAAATACATCTTCAATATCTCTCTCCCACAATTGCCCTTTCTTTTTGTCTGACTTTTCTCTTTTCCTCTGTCATTTGTTCTCTTTGTCGTTCTGTATTCACTCTCTTTCTTTCTGTCCTTTTTCTCACTTTGTTTCTGCATTTTTTCGCCTCATTTCTCTGTTTTTCTCGCTATTTTTGCGTCTTTTCTCTCATGTGCTGCTTTTTTCCTCTTTATTTCGTCTTTTTTCTCTCTCCTCCATTTTCCCTTGTGACTCATGTAAAGAACGTAAAAATTAAAGGCTATCAAATATACACTAGAGCAATGTATCATTGTTTCAATTTTCACCCCATAAACCGTGCAAGGATTAAGGTACCTTATGATTATTTAATTTCAAATTAAATGCTCATAATTTACCAAAGCACTCCACAAATTCCATGATACACTGCTAAATGAGTAGTGCTGAGGAAGTTTCTGTACAATCTCTGTGGTCAAAGTCTATTTGGAATTGCATTTTGTACAGGGCATTTTGTATTTGCATGTGTACATAAATAAGTCATATTTCGTTCTGTAATCAAAGACAAAACGGAAGTAAAAATGGAAAGACGGAAGGGAATTATGTGAAATTGCGCAATTGAATCTCGAAGGGAATTCCCAATAAAAATAGATACAAACACTTACTGGGGGAAAGAGAGAGAGAGAGAAATAAAAAAACATAATAAATTTGATATACTTCAAAAGATACCCCCATTAACATACGTATCTGTGGCCAAGAGAAACAAAAGGAGAAGGTTCTCATAAAAATAACTAACAAGTTGAAAAAAAATAGACAAGGACTAATCTACTATTGACTTAGAAAAAAGTGTATATGGTATACGTATAAGAAATGAAAAAAGAAAGAGAAAGAGAGAGAGAGAGAACAGAAGACGGAGAAGTCGGTGATGTATCTCACACTCCAATCTTCCTCTTGCATGTAGGAAAGGATTAATAATAATATTTGTGAGGAGGATATAAGAAGAGAAAAAATGGAGAGGGTGCGAGGAAAAAGGGAGAAAAAGATGGATAAGGCCTAAAAAAAAGGGGAGACATGGGAAGAGAATTGGACAAGAAAATTAGATTTTTTGAAAATTCCCCCCTCAAGAGATTTTATACTCCTTTTAATTACTCAGCAGAACGTACAATGCTCCGGCATACCTTTTATATATATATAAACTCGGGAGAGGGAAAAAGAAGTTATAAAAAAAGGAGCATAGGATGAAAATGATGATGACGGCGATGATGAAATTGAATACCAAATAGGAAATCAACAATTTACCAAGCGTAAATAATCGAAATAATAATTCTTTTATGTGATGCTCCAAACTCATGATTAATCTAAATCCTCCGAACTGCCTCCCTCCTCCTTCTCTCTCTCTCTCTCTCTCTCTCTCGATAAGAATTATACACAGTCAATTAAGTATGTGTATATTTACTCATTTCCTCCACAAGATTTTCCCTCTGTCTTCTCATTTCTTATTATCTAATAACTTTTTTCTGTACAAGTGCATTTTATAACTTTTCCCACATTTAAAATTTCCCGAAGAAATAAAAAAAAAAGGATGGGAAATGATGGGTCCATGCATGCGTTGACGCTTGATATTCCTTATACACGCTTGCTTTACCGGCCCTATGACCAAAAAAAATACTTGCTCACAGTATTTGTTTGTCTCATGTGTAATATACATACAATTGTCGGGAATTATCCCACACATATTTCCCCGTAAAAATATCTTGCTCACATCACTATTTAAAAAGAGATTCTGTGGGGTTTTTGTCATTAGGTAAATCTCATTACTGGGACGTATGCATATATAATTAAAAATAGAAATAATAGAAATTTCCTCTGATCTAAATTAATATTAAAACAATTATATAATGGAGAAGAAATAGTCCACTAATTACATTGTATGTTAAAAAATTGTCCACTGTACCTCTTTATCTTTGGCAGCAAGTTCAAAATCATGATTTTTCTGTTGAGACGTAGCAATGACCGGATCCTCCCGGTCCGGTGGCGGAGGAGCCATGGCTGCACCCGACGTGGAGCCGCCACCGTGATTTGCCAGTTGTTCCTTCAATGATGTCACCTCCTTCTCAGCCAGGGTTGCTCTCTAATAAGCAAAATCAAGACAGTTTTTTTTAAGTAAAAGTTTTAGACCCCCCAAAAAAATTAATTAAACGAGGTTTTTTTTAAGTAACATTCAATAAAACGTCCGTTACACATCGACAAATATGGACACAACTCGTTCCCTCGAAAAAAAAGTATATAATTAACTATTTAAAGTCAAATTTTCTTATACATAAATACTGGTACGTGTTATTATTATTTAATATTTTATCATTTAAAGTATAAAAAAAAACCACACACATACACCCTCTTACACCAAGAACATAGAGGATAATTGCAGACTCCATAGTACTTTACAAAGCATTAGAGAGGCATGAAAAATGGCAAAATACTACTTTGATTATAATCTTTCTGCTAAATGAACAGCATCAAAAACGCTTAATTTTTTCCCCTCCCCCCCTCCTCCTCTACCCCTTCTACATTTTCTCCCTTCTTCAAACGGATATTATATATAGTTTCCGTTCAAAGGGGAAAAAACAAAGTTGAAACGTAAGACATAAGATATATAATGTTAAGGAACTATACCAGTTTAAAAAAAATAAAAGAAAAAAAAATTCAATCCTTTTTCGTATAAGGTGCCGTCCAAGAAAACAAAGGGGCCTCATCACGAATAGTGGTATACATGTATATATATCACTATTATGTGCGAGTACCTGTTACTATTTACAGTAGTATATCCTCCTAAGAATGTACATATATTTTGGGGCAGAATCATATGTAAAAAACTGAAGGCATTAAGGTGGCAAAAAGGGAGGACAAAGAGAATTCGAAAAAAGGGGGAAAGGAATTAAGAGGAAATTGCATAAATATTGACCAAAATGTCCTTTCTCTCTCTCTCACTCACTGAAAAATCTGATACAAGTTCCCTTCAAGGTAGGAAGAGACCTTCTAGGCTACTATACTAACTTGAAAGGCATAAAAAGAAGGTACATATCGTATATTTACTGTGTTGTCATGAGATATATTATATTTTTATGTGTCTACCTTCTAACACACTACTATCACCTATAAAAATGTTTCTCTCTCTCTCTCTCTTTCTCCCTTTTCATCCCCCTCAACCGTGCTGTGTAAAGTGTTTCATTACAAAATAAACTTACAAAATAAGTTTGATTTATAATCCTACTACCACTACTAACCACTACCACTTGTGCCATTAGGACTCCCTTATGTTATACGCACAACGCACATGCTTTCGAGAGATAGGAGAGTAAAAAATTTGGGATGCAAATGGCTTTCATTTTCAGTATCTTTTGGCTTGTTGAATAATTACAAGTTTTTAACCTGAATCTCTCGCAACTTTTCCATTACTCTTTCGTCTCCCCCTCCTCCAATGAACTCTGTACTACTGTATGCTCTGTAATGTTTATGTTCTCCCTCTCTCTCTCTCTTTCAACGTCTCTCTCTACACACTTTCATAATATTCTCTTTTTCAAAGGGAAGAAAAATACTAGGACTAGTTTTCAAAAAATCTTTGAACAGTTTCCTTCCGCTTGTCCATGAATATTTTATCTATATTTTGGGGGATTTGAAGCCCATCTCATTTTTTTGAAGGGGGCATAAGCTCCCAATGAAGGAATACCGTCGTCCTGGCGGTAGGCTATGAGCAAATAATGGGAGAATTCCTTCACATTATGTACATACAATTTGGAGGGAAAACACATCACTTCCACTTAGCTAGTTAATATGTACGGTTGATCTCCTTCTAACTTCCTCTTTCTCTCTCGATTTCTCCATTTCTCCCTCAATTTCCTCGTTTCTCTCTATTTTGCCTTTGTCCCTCCCTTTCCTTGCCCTCTTCACTAAAAATAGCCGATTCCTTCTGCAATGGAACCTCGTGTCTATTTGTTTTAAAGCTTCCTCCCCAACATCAACCCTTTCCTTGATGCTCATTTAAAGAAATAAAACAAAAAGGCATCAAGTGAGACCCCATAAGAAAAAAAAAAGTTAGTACATATACACCAAAAATAATTACTACTCCCTTCCAAAATGCCAACTTTCTTGATTGCCACATTTTCCCCGTGGTAAAAAAGAACGGGAGATTCCCCTTTTGATTGGATGGGTTAGGAGCATAATTTTTTGGTGGTTCCAAAAATATCTACCAAATGTGTAGGGAGGAAATTGGGTGAAAGGAATTATGTGAAATTCATAATTGATCATTAATAGAAATGAAGAAAGTCTACCATTCATTTTTCTCCGATCCTGAATACTAATCTGGGGAAACTCCTGGCAAGTTGGAAGAGGAAAAATTTGGTACAGTTTTTTACAGTTCCTTCAAATAACCTACCTAACTGAAAAGGACTGGAAAGTCCCAGTTTTTACGCTCATGCAAAAAGCCTTTCCAGCCGTATGAATGTATGTGTACTACCCATCTTCACCCTTTCTTTCCCCGTAGTTTAATTTCTTTTGGGGGCAGAAAAAAAAACCCAAATTAGGAGACATAACCCAAGATTGAGGTGCGTTAGAGGAGACAAAAAAAAAGGAATGTGCTAGCAACAGAGAAAAACGGAGGGAAAGAGTTCCACACCGAACCATCCACAAAAAAAAAGGACAACCACCGTAAAAATAAATACATACATACACATCCACATTTCTTCCACTACTATTCCCCTAAAGAACATTAAATATCGGCAGTTTTCTCACACACATTAGTCATATGGCGTCTCCTACTCACTCCTATAACTTCCCATACAATTCACTCTAAATGTTCCTTGTAAAACTGTACAAAAACATAGGAAAGAGACCATTGGAGGGAAAATACAGATATTATATGTCTTTACTCCCTAAACTACCCTTACTAGAGATATAATGTGTATAGGTATACCTATGGGTAGACATACATATATGTACATACTCTTTAAACGTCCTTACAGGGATTGAGGCGGCGATTTACGTGAAATTTGTACTGGCATAATCACCGGTCTTCCTCAACCCTGTAGAACATATGTATGTATCAGATTGATGCCCTACACCTTGTACTACAGCATTATACAATAAAATCCAGTATCTTCCCTTTTTTCCCTGTATTCTGGCTACGTACGAATGTGTTTGTTTTTATTTTGCCTAAATTAAACCAAAGGGTTCAAAAACGCGTATAAACACATGTCATAGGGAGGATAAGGTTGTGCATTAAAAGGGTTTTTGATTGTACCATATGAGAAAATTTCACTGGCTTGTCGGGAAATACTGCAGAGAGGGAGAAGTTAAGTATAAAAAAGCGTACATTAAGAGAGGTAGTGGGAGCAGGAAAAAAAAGAAGAAGAGAAGGAAGAGCTATGGTGGTGGTAGGATTTTTTTTTTTGTAGTTGTTGTACAATTATATTATATGTATTTATACAGACATCCTATTGAGGAGTTGGACCCGACGAGGATAATAGAGGTATAGAGGAAAGAGAGAGACAGAGAGAGAGACGGAGAGAGAGAGAAAGAAAGGAGAGTTCCGCGACTTTACCCCGAGACTTTTTACGACTCAATAAAAATTTATGACTTTCCGATATGCGGTGATTAGTGTGGGAGAAATGAAGGTGTGAGGATTAGAGGGTGGAAAAAGAGGCTTAAGGCCAACCAGACATGTATTGTTGCGGCAGCCATACACACAACAGGGCAAGAGAGAGAGAGAGAGGAAAAGGGAGAGAGAGCTATATAATCATAGTACACAACGGCACAATCTAAACCGTTCAAACACCACATTTTGAGGCGAGAAGAGCGAGAGAGAGAGAGAGAAACAGAGAGCGAGAGAGAGAGAAAGAGAGAGAGAGAGGGCAAGGGAAAAAGAGGAGAGATGAGAGAGAAACAATTTTTTTAATACTAAAAAATTCCTCGCACACGGTCAATGGAATCAGAGGTAATGGTGAAGTAACATTTTTAATAATAAAAATGTACACATGTATATATCTATATTAAAGTGCCTGTACATTCTTTCTTATGTATATAATTTGTACATATACATATCCCTTTTCCTCTCTCTCTCTCTCTCTCTCTCATGGACGCTTCAGGGTGATAAATAGATTATTTATTGAGGGCTCATCAAAGATTCCCGATTGCGTCAAACCACCATTAAATAATGGAAGCAAGCAGATGATGAGGATGATGATGGAGAGTGAGCATTTATTACACGCGGAGGGGCAAAGAGAGAGAGAGAGAGAGAATGAAAAAAAAAGAAATTACATAAAGAGTGGAGTAAGAAAGAAAATTTGTTAGAGAGAGAGAGAGAGAGATTGAGGAAAAACTAGATTTTTTTCTGGAGAATAAAAAGAAGGACATTATTTTCATTCAAATTCATCAATACAATAACGTCCAAGTGGTGTATTACCTCATACAACTGGCAGTCATTTCTCTCTCTCTCATACTCCTTTCATTTTTTTTTTCTCCCCAAGAAAACATGAAATCTAACATGGAAGGAATTACTCAATCATTTACATACATCTTCTCGCCAAACAAAAATGCCCAGAAAAAAAAAACTTGGGACTCCTCTACAAACAGAGAAAAATGTGCTCACAACATACAAATGACTATTTTGTGTTCCACCAAACTCTTATGTAGATGATCAAATATCCCCTCAATTGTGAAGCTGACTGCCTTTCATCCATGTGCGTAATAATCATAATACGACTTTTTTGAGGAAGAAATTGAACACAACGGAGGAGGGTGTGTATTTGTGTATGGTACACCATTGTAGGGTTGTATGGTGGGTTTACCCCTTCATCACCCCCAAAAAAAAAATTGGGAACCTGGACATACACAAAAACCGTTGTTGGATTGAGGCAGTACGTAGTGGTCGTACCAAGGGGAAGAAGACCAAAGAAAAAGACGGAAAGATCTGACTGACTGACGACTGACTGGTAGGGAAAAGGAAGAGGGAGGGGAGGAGGGGGATGAGAAAAGAAAGAAAGAAAGAGAGAGAGAGAGACAGAGAGAAATAGAAGGAAAAACTGGAATTAAATATGCAGCTGTAAGCCATTCCTGAATTAACCACTCTGATTGTTATGCTTAGAGCTCAACTCTGCCATTAAACGAATGTGTAATGGATGTGCATAGACATGTTTTACATCTCTATATAAGATACACATATGTACAGACCGGAGACGACATGCGTACTGCACCAGTATCATGTTTCAGAGATATTAGAGTGATATCTTCCCAAGAATGTGTAAAATGCAATAATCTATCACTTGCCCATAGTTGGCGTATTAAAAACCTTTTTTTTCTCTCTTTCCCTCCGTCTCTCTTTCTCTCTCTATTTCTCCCTTTCCCTCCCTCAAATCCATACTACTGTACTCCTCTCCTTCCCCAGAGCGTGCTCTTTGAATCTCGGCAGTGGAATCTCCTGTTTTTTTCTCTCATTTTTTTTCCTTGTTATTCTAGTCACTCAGTCAGTCAGTGAGTCATAGAAGAGGACGAAAGGAAGAAGGAACGTAAGTTTCACAATTATCTCCAAAAGTAACACTCATGAATTTATGGGGGTAATTTGTACCAACTTTATGTTGTAACGCTTTATTTATATTTATTTCCTATAATCATCGTTTTCTTTCGCTCTCCATGTTCTCTCTCGGGATTACCCTTTTTTTTTTGCCACCACACAAACCGTGTGGTTATGGATAGAGCTATAGAATTTTTTTTTCAATAATAATTTAATGTTTTTTTTTTCAAGAGAAAGAGAGAGAGAGATAGAGAGAGAGAAAATAATTTTTTTTCCTACCCAAAAAAGCAGTATAGCTACAGATAGTAGTAGTAATAATGTGTTTTTTTACGTCTATCTCTTCTGACGGGGGAAGGAACCACCATGACGTTCTTTTGCTCATTATTACAGTATTTCATTTGCGTTATGGCTTTTCCCTATGTACTAGAGAGGAGGATTGAGGGACTGGAGAAGAAAGGAGTGAGGGATGTAAGAGAGAGAGAGAGAGACAGACGGAGAGGGAGACAGTGATGTGGAGAATGGCAGACAGATGGAAGGAGAAAGAGATGAGTTTAAAGGGAAGGAGAGAGAGGGAATTTTTCGAAATGAAATAAGACATAGAAGGTTAAGAAATGGAAGAGAGAGGGAAGGAGAAGAAAAGAGAGAGAGAAAAAAAGGGAAGAAAAGAGCAAATGAAACAGAGAAAGAGAAGAGAAGAAAGAGAGAGAGAAAGAAAAGAAAGAAAAGAAAGAGAAGAGAGAGAGAAGAGAGAGAGAAGAGAGAGAGAAGAGAG
>JAQGBT010001701.1:0-29527 GCA_034698585.1 Disparrhopalites patrizii | reverse complement strand
TTTAAAACCTTTTCATGCTCTATTCTCACTTTCTGACTTTCTTCTTCGTCTGTTTGCCACCTTTTCATCTCCGTCTTGAGCAGGCCTTTAATAAAAAAATAGCCACCAATTATAGCACTCGTCCAACCATCATTTAAGAGCGAGGGGGAGCAAACAGGTTGGAAGTGGAATGCAAAAGACAGAGGAATAATTGTTGTATTTTAATCCTCACATTTGTCCATCAATAAAGTAGAATTGCATAAAAAATGAGTGTACAGAAAACAAATGAAAATGCAAAAAATTGACAAGATTGAATACGAAGGAATATAAAGCATCTTGCAATATGTCTATTACAATAATTATTGTAATTACATATGACAGAGTCAAATAAGCGTTGTCGGCGAAATTTTTCTGGCTGGAGCCGACACTAAATGCTTTTTCTGCGAATGCCCCAAGGAATTCGCTAATAAAAAGTCTTCGCCGGGTCGGTGTTAATTTTGCAGGATGCCGAATGCGGACTTTTGTCGTGGTATATCAAAGCCTTTAAAGTATAGGACAAAAGGACTGATCAGACCACCATTATTGTTCTTACCCAAACAAGTTAAGCAACACAAGATGGTTAGAATTTACAATTTTTTCGGTCATACGGATGAACAATGTAATAATTATATGAATAATTTATGAATCATTAAGTTATTAACTGCAACTGACTTCGTATCTGTGGCCTCAACAATGTAGTTTTTCATTCTATAAGGATGGCATAACAGAAATTGGCTTAAAAATAAAAATAAAAATACGGGAGTGATTGACGGGTGAGAAGAACACATGGAGTGTCTATAACCAACAAAAAAATTATGTTTCCGCCCGGGATCGAACCGGGGACCTTGCGCGTGTGAGGCGCACGTGATAACCACTACACCACGAAAACACATTGTGAAGGAGTTCCCAGTTTTCTAGTATTGCCCTGCACTACACATGTTTACCCCTCGCCGTCCACCATTCTGCCCAACTTTCACCAACATCATAAATCATAACAAATCAGCAGAACGAATGCAGGTTGAAGTTGTGCAAACAAAAGGCTAACAGCACATCAAGGGTGAAGAAGCAAAAAGGAATAGGATCAACCCCCGAGCATTTAATTTAAATACCCATTTGTCCTTCAATCCTTTAGCTAATTCCCCTGAAATACGTAATTATACGTAGTTCTCGTGCAAAACAGTTGACTTGTATTTGATACATTTTCAATCGCAGAAGCCGGCATCAAGTGTGCTTGTAACTGTATGATTCTGAAGGTCTCGTTAATTATGAATTATAAACTTTAAACCTTTGAAGAAACTTTTCAGTTCACTAATAATACAGTGTAATAATCTACAGTAGGGAAGCATTTCTCCTGATAGTACTTGTGGCAGTGTCTCCAATTATGTCCGTGAACAGTCATGAAATTTCGTGGCGCAATTCAATGATATGTAAACTTGGCGGGTAGAAATCGGCATAACTTGGCTAATCTTGATGGGATGAGAATGACATTTCTTTCCCAGATCTGCACTAAAATTCTAAATGAAATACATGATTGCACTGTTCTGCAAAATTAGCGTGTCACATTTTTTTAATGGTTTAAGTCCTGCTTATGGAGACCATAGACCATTTGACGGGTCATCTTTCCAAAATAAATTTTAGTAAAATTAGTAAAATATTCCACGAACCAGCTTTTAAAGAGTACCAATATATGCGGTGGATACTGCCTTTAGTAGTGACGTTGTTTCTTCAAGTGAATGTTCAATTTTCGGGGAAAACTCGCTATTTATTAGCTTAGCTGGCTGGTTTTTAGTATAGCAAAGCGGAATTGTTGACACTAGTGGGCGCAGTTTATCCAGAACATCATTGAATTAGTCTTCCAGGCAAATTCCGGCGCAAAAATTATCAAAAATATATACACACCAAATTTTATGGTGGATGTCAATTAAAAAAATCCATGTGGATAGGTGCTCCAGAAATCAGACATTATATTATTATGGGGGTAGGTAATGCTGTTTCGTTTTTGTAAACCCATATTTTCACAAAATATGGGGTTTTGTTTTTTGTTTTGTAAGATAGTATTGTTTTTGCTAGTACCTTTGTTTTTGTATGTTATTATACGGAGCACAAAGTGCAATTTTGTTTTGTGCTTGTTTTTTGTGTTTCCCGTTTGTTTTTGTTTAACAAAATCGCAACAAATTTGGGTATTTTTCATTTAAGTAATAATGAACGTGTTTCCCAGTTTTGCCTCCTGAAATCCAACCATTTTGACCCGGTTTGCGCCGATACGTAAGAAATCATCCGTTTTATCGTGCTAATGCATTATCGTTCCAAAATAACTCTTTTCTCATTAAAATTCTGGAATTCCAAAAAACCAAAAAAATAAGCCAGAATATCACCGATATTCCGGATGCTATTTTGTAGAAACTTGTATTTCTGACGCTAAGAAATGATTTTGGAGACAATTTTAAAATTTAATCCATAGTCCGGGATTAGAATCTGGATTACTGATTTTTGAATAAATAATACCGTTTTATAATCCAAATCCCAAGGCTCAATTAATTCCTAATCCAAATCCTTCGAGGTTATTTTTTCCGAAATAAACCCATCTTTAATCCTAATCCGAATTTTTGTAATCCTTCAATGCCTTGCAGGTCTGGAAACGGAAACCGTTGCGCTGACCTTGTTGCCGTTGACCCTGAATGACAGGCAAGGAGAATTTAAAATTTTAAATCAGAGATAGTTATGCAGTCTCAATTGACTCTGGAAGTCTCTAATTATGTATTTAGTATTTCAACTTTGACCCGAATTATTCTACGGTTTTTCGTTGTGAACGCAGTTTGCGTGCTGTGCGTGTTCATGCACTGCGGATTTGAGAATTCCAGTGATGCTTATCGCTCAATGTGCAAGAACATCAAAAAATAGCTCGATGTCAGCTGACTTTGGAGGCAAAGATTTGAAAGTGGAGACATAATTTCAAATGAGGATAATTAACGAATTGGTATAGTAGTATTTATTTACATTTATGTATAGTGATTAAGATCAGCGGGTGTATACTTATGTTCATCGTTTAATTGAAGTAAATAACCGTGTTAATATAAATTAGTGCAACAAATTAACGATTCATAATGCTTATATTGATCTGAACCAATATTATTCCTTGTGCTCATTGTCTGGGTCTATATCCATTGCTATAGTTTTGATTCTGACGACGTCGGGGTGCCTACATTGAAGTTAACCTTGCTTTCACCTAACGTATAACTGTAATTTAATGTAAATTACGTGATTACGTTGTTGTCCTAATCAGTATTAAAGCCTCATCGGGATCTCACCGTTTCGGTCCGAGTCAGTCAGTAGACGTACAATTGTTGGAAAAAAAAACGACTCAAAGTGGAAGGCAGGTTGATTATTTTGAAAAACCAAGAGATGGTTGCTGCCTTCCCAATCGTCAAACTTGGAGCTCTTTTAATTAAACAAATATCTAAACCATTAGCAAATGTAGTTAAAGGAAGAGCCAAATCTAGTCCGTTTTTTCGAACCTACATTTGTATGCCGCCAGCTCAGGGTAAGTTAGTCAAATTCGCTTTATAGGTAGATGCATACATAAAATTGTGAATGAACATTTAATTAGACAAATTACATACATTGATGTAATTTGTCTGAGATGGGTGTGAGTTGGTAAATGGAACTGGTTATTTTTCTTGTAAAACATCAAATGATACAGTATCAAATTGCCGATTGGATTTGAATCATAATAAGGCTGCTCTGTTCAATGTCAATGTGCGATAATATCCAGATCAAGACAATTTATCACCTATCCTTGTACTGTGCTTGCTGATGAAATATACTCTAATTTGGAAACATTTCGTATCTTCCAGCTTATCATTGGGTAGAAGTGAAAATGAAGATGTTATCTATGAACGTTGGTAAACCCGTGGCTATTCCCAAGCTTAACGAAGCGATGGCAATAGAATTAGGTGCGGAGTTACTGGGAGAAGGAATAATATTTGTTATAACAGCAGGTAATCACATTTTAACCAAACCTTGTATTTGGTGAATATTTTTAAAAGGATACATTTTGGGACACTTGATGATTGAATCAGTTGGATAACATGATGTGACGTGTTGTAAATGCTTAAGGTTTTTAGCTCTAATGTAACTGATTGTTGTGTTTTTTCCAGCCATATTAGTTGCAGAATATATTCGTAGTTCGAAAAAGGAGTCAGCGAAGGAAGAGGAGCGATTACAGGAACTGCTAAGGATCCACGCAGATATCTCTGAGCTACGAGAAACAAACACACAATTAGAGACTGAAGTGAATGAATTGTTTAGGCTTTTACACCTAAATCTTCCAGCTGCAGCGAAACAACAAAGTTTGCAAAATGCCCAGAGACAAGCCCCTGTTGCACCACATGTACCTCTACCTGCACCGACAGATGTGAATCAAAATGTGTCTGGAGGAACGCCGAAACTTCAGATGAAATAAATTCTTGTTATTGAATTATTGACCGGTGTTGATTATTAGCCAAAAAGTCAAACCAAAATAGCCATTAATTAGTAGTTGTATTGTAATTTAGCAAACGATAGAAATCAGGACATTTTCAGACCAAAATTTGTTGGCAGAAAATCCTGATGCGCAGAACATCAACCCACGCAAATACTGTCAACAGGCAGGGTCATAATGCCCGTCACGACTTGTTTATCACCACATTAACGTCGATTTCAATAAACAGTGAGTATTTACTATTTACCAATGAAAATTTCTTAGATCCTTTATTACTACGCAATACTTGGTTTTTCGCCCAAAATTCTTCTAGTAAGTTCTGATCGTCAAAACAATGGTTCAGTTTTCAATGTTTCTATCATATGCATGCACGCAAGTAGAAACTACCAACATTGGGTAAACGTTTGCGACTACGTGCAGTAAAAAGCGTCAATGTATTCAGTTCTTATTTCTAATTGAAATACTTGGCCCCGTTGCCACGAAACGTTAAAATTCATTCATTGCCAACTGAAAATCCTGAAATATGAAACCTGCATGAATAGAAAATAGAACGAAGTTTCGCTCGTATTTGATTTATAGCTTTTTAAACGACATTCAATATGTCCGTCATTAAGCAAGGCTCCATTACTTGCTTGTGGAACAACTATTTGATCATGCATGACTACGCGTTTTAATTATCAAATTGTTGCGTTCGTGTACCTATTTGTCACTTACGTTTTCATGTGGACTTGATTACTTTCTCTAATAATAATTAAGGTAAATTCTACAGAGAAGTCTGCGCATGTGTACATTATAAACGCTTTTAATGTTAATTAACGTTGTTTTCTAACCAGCTAACACAGGAAAGGGTACGTTAGTCATTAGTGCATTAGTATTCGTACGGTGCTACCCAAATCGTATTTATTTGGAACTATCGGGGAAATTATTTTGACCCCGTGCAAGTACATGTATGCGAAGAGTATATACCGTCCATCTTATGATTGCAATTATTATTGTCAGTGCAGGACGGCGACATTACGGTGTCTAGCATAGCACTATAATAAATGTGTTCAGACATGGATGCAATTGATTCTGTAGGCTTCGTATGGAAATAATAATAAAGACCATCCCAATGTTTAAGTAAATAATAATAAGACTTTATTGCAACGTCGTTATTACATTTTGTAACGCTTGCGGCTTAAGGGAGAGTACGTATCAACATGGCAAGTTTTAATATAATTCTCTTTTTTTTTTAATTCTATACATTATGAAATCGGGGGGAGCTAATTCTAATCTCCATCATTTGGTTAAAATATTACACAAGCTACAAGAAGCCATTTCCTGCTGGGTTTGAGGGACTGCGATATAATTCACACATGCAGACGCGCATAAAACATTCAAATAATAAAACATGCACGATTGACACACGAAAATCATTACATTGTAGTCACTTGTAAGGACAAAGTAGTACTCAGTTTTACTACTGTTTTAGTAAATAATCATTAATTTTCAAAAAAAAAACATAGTTTAATTATTACACAAGTCTAACTTTTGTTATGATCCACATACACGCGCACTACTTCGCCCGAATACTTTCTTTGGGATGGCATGAAGTAGAAGTCAGTGTTGTGAGCTCCTCCGAGGCCACCCCCATTTCTGGAGGGGTACTGCGAGTGGGGGTGAGCATTGGCGGCGCGGGGCAGTGACCTGTAGCTGGGGGGTAGGTCACCCCCGCCACCGCCACTCCCACCATTCCCATGACCATGACCCTCCTCATTGTACGTGTGTCTACTCCCGTAGTCGTGATGTCCTCCATGCTCACCTCCATGACCTCCTCTATGCTCTCCTCCATGACCTCCTCTATGACCTCCTCCATGACCTCCTCCATGACCATGACCATTAGTTGTTGTCCTTTGTTGTGTGGCGTAGTGCTCGTCCTCCTGGTACGTGGCCCTCGTCTTGGGTGTGGGATTCGTTTGAAGGGGCATGGAATTCACGTGTAAATGTTTCTCGTCATAAGCATCGTAGCCATAATTGGTTTCCGAGTAATCCCTCCACGCCATTCCTGATGAACTACTCGGGGAACCCTGAGAAAAGGAGACAATCAACTCTCATTATTTTTCATGTCCCAAGCACTTGTCCACGTAAGGTCTGACCATCAATGCTATGGACTAATGGGTGACCCGTCCATTGTTTGTAGCGTGAAACACAAGCACATAAAGAAGTGCATAGTATACTGTTATGTACAAAGATCCTGCACTTGACTAATTACACATACGACTTTTTACATGTAAGCACTCTAAAAAAAATTCAAGCTTTAAAAACTAGCTGCAAAATAAAATATAAGAAAAAAAACAAAATAACAAATTTCGAACATCTCCGTGTATTGAACAAATGGAAAATACTTGCTGTGACACTGCGGTGCTGTGAATGCTTATGACTATAGGCATTGGATATGCTTATTCAGAAAAAAGTGCTGCAGGAAGAAAAAGATTTGAGCCAACCTGATTAATTTTTTTAAATTGCTTTTAAAGTAAGTGGATTTCCGTTGGGAGCCACCTTAATGGAAATGAATAGAATATTAGCAAGAAATTGATTTGTCTATACAGTAGTAGAAGGAGAAAGAGAAAGTTTTTTTGCACCGAAGAATTTTACACCATAATAATTCTTGATTGTATGGGGTTATTACGGGCTGTTTTACTTGATTACCTTGTGAGAAGGGGATTTGGTCGTGGTTTTGTAAATGGTGATACCAGCTTGGATGACTGCCAGAGCAATGAGAGCAGCCACACAGCCCAGGACGATCCAGAGTCTGTCTCCGGTAAAGTATCCATGACCGGAATCCTCCTCGTCGGACGAATACTCAGCGGGTGCTTCAAATACTTGGGGCAAGTACTGAGGGTCAACCCTCAAGGATCCAGCTTGACCTTTGACGACCATGTCTCTGAGGACGGATTGAATCTTCTCCACATCTGCTAGTTCTGTCTTGGGTGCTACGATTAAATTTAACTTGGCAATAGCAGACGTCTGATCTTGTCCACTGATGTCCGTTAACTGAATATTGTTGTAACCCGCAAATTTCTTAAAATTGGGCTCCAACTCTCTTTTCAAGCGATTTTCCAAATGCTTGAAGTCTTCCGAATCTTTTGGTGGTGCTTGCCAATTGCTTCCCAGAGTTCCCGTGAGAAGTTTCAAGTCGAAAACATACTTGAGATTAGTGGGGACTTTAGGTTTGAGGGCAGGATTACATTTTCTTGGGATACAAATTCGATCCGAGCTGGAAATGGGTGGTTGCTCATGTTTACGGATTTTCTTGGAAACCGCATCGTAAGTTCCTCCCTCCACGGGAAATAGGAAGAAACGACATTCGTCCAAGGACACATCCTTTAAATCTGTGGATTTCACAGGTCGTGAAAAGGTCAACTTCACATTCCCGTCAACGAAAGATCCCTTCATTTCTCGGATGTCCTGGTTCATATCCAACACCGGGGCGGTGTAAGAGGACATGAAGGTGTCCATGAGGAAGTATTGCCCACTGGAGGTGACCCATCCCAAGATGGCGTCTGAATTCTTCATTTGGGGCGTGTCACTGAATCCAATGCCAGTCCATCGGTTGGATTTCTTCGTTTCAATGGTGAACTGAACGGTATCTCCATCCGGTTGGTACACCCACGTGGCCACGTAAGTACAAGGTTTGTCTCGGTCATCAATCCCAGCACATCCTTGCGGGTAGGACCAGGAATCGCCACAGTCAATAGCCTTTTTCTTGGCTCCCCCTTCCGGGACAGGCTCACTTAAGAAGTTAATTCGAGTCACACCTCGTTGAGTTCCATGTCCATGGTATTTAATTTCATCCGGGGCGTAGAAATCTTTGACAGCCGGATTCTCTCGCTCATAGCCGGAGGCAGGTCTATGGTAATATTCTCCCGGTTCCTGTCCTCGAGCCCAAATCACGTGTAATTCACCATTCAAATTGTGATCAGGACCATCATTGGTATACACTTTCCGTCTAAATATAAGGACTGTTTGACCATCTTTTTCCCAGCCAGTGGCAGATGTAATATCTTCTTTCCCACCCCAAAAGGAATCCAGACGAGGGGTGGACCGATCCCGGGTGTAATAATCTCTTATTCGTGATCGTACTCCATTGGCTCCGCCCATAATCAGATCAATACAGTCCATGGGATGGAAATCTCCTTTGGGTGTCCACTGTCATGCCAAGTATAAAATTATTTAATTTATAATTTGTGTGTTTATAATTATTATAGGTGCGTGTGTATTTATAATTGTATATTTACCGCAGATGCTCTTGACTCCTTGGTGGCACCAACGGCATTTGAACTGGCACCGGAACTTCCCGTCGGTTCGGCCTCTGACTCAGACTCGGGCTCCGCCTTTCCTCCTGATGCAGACTCCGGCTCTGCCGAGGGCTCCGCAGATGATTCTGGCTCACTCTCAGGCTCTGTAGGAAAAAGGGTTATTCATTACTAACAAAGTACTGTATCCAACAAATATTTTAGACGTTAAAAAAAGAACTGGAAGATTTGAATGACATTTTCTAGTGATCTTGCAAATGAAAAGTGATAGTATAATAATTTATTTATTATTACCAGGTTCGGCTTGTGCGGAACTTTCCCTTCGAGAATAATTTCTGGATCTGACGCCAGAGTACTCCGTTTCTGGTTCCGGCTCAGAATCCTCCACCAATTTCGATGATCGAGGTTTCGCATCTTTTTCGGCCTTAGGCTCCGCCTCTGCCTCGGCTTTTGGTTCAGCCTCAGCTTCCGCCTCTGCTTTGGGTTCCCTGTGATCAAATAATTTCTCACATTTAGACTCGGAATATAATTTTCGCTAAAAAATAAGTCTTAGCTAATTCTTGTGAGCAAATGGTCATTTTAGCCGTTGGAAACAATTTTTGTTTACAATCGAAACAATTAAAAATGAACTACTACTCACGATTCTTTGATTTTATCCTGGTAATTTTTCCCTTGTCGGTGATTTGAATGGGAACTGGCGGCAGAGTCCGTGGAATTGTCGATGTAGGGCCAACGCTTGCATGTCTTATCAAAGGTCACAGGCCTCCAGCCCACGGCTCCGTACGATGTCCCATTGATGACGAGGACAAACTCCACCTCCTTATTCTGTTCCTTAGCCGCTGGAATTGTCCTGAAGTACAAGGAGATTCTATCTGAAAGCACGCGCTTCTGATGTCGGGATAGATCCAATGGGGCATTGTGAGCCGGTAGCTTCACCGCATTTCTCTTCCCGCATTTTTCTCCGTGAAAGCCCGGATTACAGAAGCATTGTTTCCTCGGTAGGGCAGTTCCTCCCAGGTTAATGCATTTCCCATTCCCATTGTTGCACTCTGAATCCGTATCGCACTCGTCCTCATATTGACATCTGCTCCCAGTAAAGCCTTTTGGGTACAGACACATCCAAAGCAATAACAAAGTTATTATTGTTCCATTGGCTCAGTTAACATGCGTAGGTAATGTACATACAAGTTGACTTTCACATTATAATCATATGTGCATGCCCAACTTGTACTCGTAATTGTACGTTTGGGGAGAAATGAAAAACAATTTGCCACTAAACTCATAATGAGCTCGTCTCACATAATCAAGCACAATAAAATATAACCATATAAAAGAAATTTTTTTGGTCGAAAACAAAAAGCATGAAGGTAGACACATGTTCTACACTTTATATGTGCACATACATACCTATAAAATGTTGGCACTGAAAATATATCATTTATACTCAATGTTTGAAATTATTAAGCAGTTTAACAGGGAAGAGTGAGGGGGAAACGTATTTCTCAAATCTGTTTGAGACTTAATATTCCATAAAATTGGATGGAAGCTAAAGGCACGGAAGGTCTTTTGCCATTAAAATATACCATGTTTGATGATTACAATAAAAAAAAAATAGGCAAATTCTTTGTTTTTCCTTTACGTTAAGTAGAAAATTCACCACAAGTCAAGCCACGGGATTATTCTTGTGGCCCACGGTAATGCTACATAATTGTCAGATAAAAATATAATTAGCCAATCATTTTCACCTTTGTTACAAACACATCTTCCAGCGATAGGCCGTCCATGGAAGGAGCAAGTCTCCTTGTAATTTCTCGAATCCACAATATCCACATCAGCACAAGACCAGAATCTGTATTGATTCGCCCATTCGGAAGCTTCACGAAGGAGACGAATGGTACAGTCCTCGCAGGTAAAATTCTTTGGGAGCTCCACCATGTGTGATTGTGCTCTGAACAACAACAAATATGAACATTATTATGAATATTATATTTTCAGAGCCAAACTATACTATTTTCCCACGCCTCCTTGCATTGTTTTTTTTTTCGCCCATACACCTTGTAAGATCTTCCCCGTCACACCTTCAGTGTCATGTTAATTGCTGTTATTCCAGAATTACATACTTTGCTTCACAGTTTACATTTCATTACGACTTGTGTTGGTTGCCTTTATTCTGTTTTTTTTTCTAATCTTACTTGTCAAGCGAAATCATTTTGAGAGTCATTCATTCATATTTTAACCAGACAATGATTATTATTTTTGTACAAAAATACGTAAACACAACTTGTAAATGAAGTAAACAAAAAAAAAAGAGTGGAAGTTTCACAAACGCTCCATTTCCTTCTCCGCACAAAGGCTAATGATTTTTTTTTCCTTTTTTTAATTTCGTGCGGAAAGCTGAAAAAATGTGTGCAAAAATGCCTCTTTTCTCTATCCGATTTACACAAAAAGAAAAAGTGACATGCCGCTTGGGGCTACATTTAGAGTACGGAGCATGCGGTTGAACAATAGAAGTTATTAAGCTTGGTGACTTGTTCTGTCTGGCAAGCGTCATTGTGAAATTTTTCTCTGTGTACACATAAGTACACACAAACAAAATGTGAGTTAATGACGTACACTTTTACGACAAGAAAAAGAATGTTGGTTATATCTTCTGATGTAAAAAAAAAAAAAAAACGTCATTTTCGTACTTCAATTTTCAGAACATTTGGATATGGCTATCTACAAAATCCAACCCATAAAAAATTGGGATTTTTTTTCAAAGAAAATCCTCTCGTAGTGCCAATGTATTTAAAAGTGCATAAAAAAATCATTTCCATTCAAAATGATAGTTTGGAAAAAAAAAAGAACGAGACATTCTACATATCTCCTATTTGAAATTCTGCCTTATGGGAAGGAGGTGGTAACCAAAGGAAGAATGGATTCTTTGAAGTCTCAGTAATGATTCCACCGTACCTATTGTGCCTATTCAAACGGGAAAAGCATCAGGCAAACTCTGTAACTTGTACTCTGTTTAAATCTTTCAACCTTCGGTTTACACCGGACGATAATAAACGGACTTGAAAATGCTGGTCTCACCATCAGCCAGAAGAGAGAGAGAGAGAGAGCGAGAGAGAGAGAGAGAGAGAGACAGAGAGAAAGAGAGGACAGAGAAAGATAGCGAGAGAGACGCAGGTTGAAACGGCTCCATCAGCCAACCATTTAATAACTACATTAGCATTCCTTGGCAATGACCTATAGAGTTTTTCAATTTTTCCCAACTATTATAGGAGCAAGTAGTAGTATTACCTGTATTTTTATGGACATGTAAGTATAGAGATAATTTATTCGAAAAAATAAAAAAAAACAGGATGGAGCCCAAGAAGCACTAGTTGTTTCTACTGTAGAGTACGTCTCAACAAAATTTATTCCGCTCACTACACATCTTCCCATTTGTACCTGCATTGTATGACTAATGCCTGCTTCACAGGATGATTTTTCACATTCGGTTTCATGTCCGAACTCTGCAGTGACAAATGTTGAGAGGAGTGAAGAATGAAAATGAAATCATTCGTATGAATTTTCATTGGGATGAAGTTCCTGCGAAACAAGGAGGATAAGTGATATGCTAAATAGCGATAACTATACAGAAAAATTAACTTTTCTGCCAACAAGTAAATGATCTCGTCGTCTCTTTCTCTGGAGTTTCCCCGTGCCCTTTTTCTACATATGTGGCTGGTTTTTTCACCTTTCTCTCTCTCTGCCCCTCTCACCTTTGTCTCTTTCCTTGCCTTGCATGTTTTCCATAACCCTTTTTTTTTTTGCCTCTTACAGACACTGCTGGCAATGATACGGCAAGGGTTAATGAGCGCTAGGAGATCTTTAGCTAAATCCGTGTATATTCATGTAACTAACCAAAATAATAGGAAAAACGAAACTTACGTCGGGTCTCCTTTGACGTAACTGTCTTTATCCGTGGACGGTGTCAGGTCCAGAAGTTGTCTTTCCTTGCTGTCCATCAATTCCAGGCGGTATCCTCCCTACATAAATGGAAAAGGAGAGGAGCCGTCATTAATAACTTTGTCAAAAATTACAATCATGAGAAAATTTATGTGGTACAATTTAATTTAAAATCATTTCATCCGGTTTTTAAGTTTTGCCATCATTAATAATGATTCATCACAATATTAACGAAGGATGTGGTTATTTCACTCGTCCCACCAGCCATCAGCACCATAAAGGTAATAAATAATACATACTTCTCACGATTTTGGAATGAATCAATGATCTTTTCCCTTTGTTCTCATAAGTGTCATTTTTTTCTTGTGGCAGAAAACAATGACACGAAATGCTTTCGAATGTCATTATTGCACAGGAGAAGAATTTTCCTCGTTTTGCCATTATGTCAATTATTTAACTTTTTTCCCGTCAAATCTCAACAAATCGTCACATCTCGCATTCGCATAGAAATCCTTCTTGTCCATCACGTTTCTTGCACCCTCCCCGACCCAACAAAGCCTCCACGTGGGATAGACAACATCAAAAGGGATGAAGCCATTCTCCAATTAAAGAGCTGAAGCCACTCTTCAATCAAATACCTCAAGTTCCTTAATCGAATAGCTAACTAATTTTTTTTATTTCTTGTCGACTGGGCCTCATTTTTTTATACTGTTCGCGGATGGCCGGGCAAGTTAGCTTTGCATATATACAATAATAAGGGTAATTTCGATTATTCCGTTGAGGGGAAGAATAAATTGGATCAGGAAAAGGAGAAAGGTACGGAGATGGCAGTATAATTTTTACGCAATATTTTTTTTTCTCCTCCTGTATACTTAAGTGACTTATAAAATTCTGTTCCTTGAAGAGGTTGTTAACTCCCTTATTAGCCAAAGCCTGGGGCTTGACGAAAGAGAAACCAAAAAATGTTGCCTTACAACCTCATCATTTTCTCTCTCTCTCTGAAAGAGAAAGAGAAACAACTCTTCCTACCCATCATATGCATACTTATACATGTGTAATTCCTGTACAACTCTATCATACATACTATTTTAATACATATAGGAATATTTGCAACCTAGAAAATTGTACAAGATCTTCTACCTAGCACATGAGTACATATTTGGCCATTTAGATTTTACAAAGTGTGCATATCCTCCATACACGTACACAGTATTGGTAAGAAGATTAAAAAATGTAGTTAGTGTACTTACATGTTCCTTCCTCAACACCAAATTGACTTTGGAGGATTTTCTTGGGTGTGTATAAGCCCATAATAAAATACAAATTCTTCCTCCTTTCTCACACTTTTCCTATTATAATGCCGTCAATTTTTTTGGGGGAGAAAGCAAGCATCTTTGTTATATAAGCCTTCAGACTTTGTAAAGTATTTAATTACTTTCCTATTACCATCACGCGAGGCTTTACCTTCTGGTCCCAGACATCCACCCAAACCACAAGCTGGACATTTGCAGCAACTGAATTTCAACTCAGATCATATTCAAAACCAAATATAGAGCAAGAAAAGGCTGCGGAATGTGGACAGAGAAAGGGCGAGACGGCAAGAGGGAGAGGAAAGGGAAGGAGAGGCCAAAACATGAGACTTGACTCAATTTATGCACACCAATATTTCTTGGCTCAATTATAGTCACTCAGACGCCAAGTTAATTTATTTGGGCTTGTGCAACGTACCAAGTTTTATCATGATTTTGATTAATTTCAACGATTATACAAAAACAACCATAAACATCCAGTGCATATATGGACCTGAGTGAGAGAGGGTGCAGCCACCGCGGTAGCACCAATCTTTTTTTGAAGTTTAAGGCTACTACATTAAAATTGAAAGTAAGGCAGGGCCAAAACAAATTCTTTGTGGCAGAACATTCTTTTACATTTTTTAAATGTTTAAATTATCATATTTTATGATATTTTCGTTATCCAGGGAATCGGCTTTTTTTTCACTTTTTTTTTATTGTACCATTTATTTGGACTATGCTACCTGGGATTTTCAATGGGGCCTACCTACTTTTTGGGTGCTTGAGGTAGAACTTGACCAATTTGATTAAGGTCTACGGAATTACAGGAAATATGTTCTTTTTATTATAAAACAAAAGCACTCAGAATTTATATTCTAATTCAGGTTGAACCACAAAATAGTGCAATATAATAATTAAGCCCACAATTTGCCCTGAATATGAATAAAGGCGACGGCATAGTGAAAAAATTGTGCTACGAGGAGAAGGTCTTTTTTTTTACCCTCAATTCAACCACTTTTCGACTGTTTGGTTTGAAAATAAAGGTTTCTTTTGTGGTTATCTTTATCTAGTTACATAGTTGCATTTACAGGAAAATAAAAATATTTTGATTGTGTCTGCCACATCTGATTAAGTTTTGCTTTTAAACGAAAAATAGACATAAAATCTGCTCAAATGCCTAAAAATGATTATTTCCCATATCCCACAATATTATTTCATATTAATTCATTTAGATTAGTACATTACGAAATGTAATCACGACTATCCATTGTGTAAAATCATCTGACTTAATTTTATCATGTATTAGCATAATATTTTCACGCACTGTTAGCTGAGATGGAAAACCATTGTGATTAACTTAATGGATTGTTACGCTATTTTGCTAATTCAAACATGTCTTCAATGTGTACGTTTGGAATCAAAACTTAATATATACAATTGTATACAAACTTTCAAAAAGTACATTTTTGTGCTTAATAAGAGTGAATGCATTTTAAATTCAAATATTTTGCTTGCACCAATTACTTGAAGCTCCTGTGGAGATAAATAGAGAAAGCATAATGCTTCGTGGCAAAGACTTTTACCACCCACCACAAAAAAAGAAAGAAATATGGTAAATGAGGGTCAAAAATGACAGAGAATAAATGTACTCTTATTAATAGTATTGTTGTGATGTGGTGCGAAAGAAAACATTTATAATAATTTTAATGCCCTTATTATGTTAGGATTGCCAGTGTGAAGACATTTATTCCCTTTGAAAATTATAATTTTAGTTTTGTTCCTTATCAAGAGAATATTTACTAAGAGTTACCACACCACATTGCATGGTGGATACACACATCTTCCCATCATTACTATTTATGACTGCAGGGACAAGAAAAATAGACGGAAAAACCCAGATGAGTCGATGAAGATGAGCACTTTACTGTGTGTATTGCACTCTCTGTGTGTCTTGTGACTCTCTCGCCCCATTTATCCATTATTATTTAAATTATTTTTATTATTACACACGAACATATTTTACACCAACTTATGGGCGCGTATGTATACGTGAACGTCAAAACATCGCCCCACAAAAAATGTGGAGATCATGTAGAGTGATAAAGGTGGAAGAAATAGAGAAAAACTCCCCCAAAAGAAAGAGATACTTGTGTATGTACACGTAGAAAGGAGCCTCCAAGGCGTGATGTGTACATACCACAACAATGTGTACACATCTGTGCGTGCATTCACCAAAGAAAAAATGGTTCTCTTGTGTACATTTTTTATGCCTCAGCCATGCAAATAATCACGATTAAGGATTCCTTTAACAATAAAAAAAAAAACCTTTCGCCAATTTTTACAATCAATTTAGGGAGAAAAACAATGAGAAAGGACAGTATGTCACATTGAGGAAGGGAAAAGTGAGTGTTCAGTTGTTCAGTATCTCGACACACACTTCAATTGAAGACCACCTCAATCACGTCCCATGACACATTACGACGAGCCAACTTCCATACTCATTTCCCCTCTAATAAAGCATCACACCAGGAGTATAATAATCAGCATGTAATTACCTGGCCTGTATCCCCATCAACATACATACTGCCATCCTCCCAACTCTTTACCCCAAAATAGACCACATGCTAATCAAAGGGGGTATTATTATACAGCACAAACGTGTGTTCAGACTTTGATGGTAACTTTTCAGCTTCAATCTTGAACAAGTAAGCAATTTAAATGTACAGCTCCTTCTTCGAGCAGAGAACACACAAAGAGTTCAAAATTATGTGTCACTTCGTTTTTAGAAAATACCAAAAAAAAAGTTCCTCAATATTTCCTCAACTCACATTCCACATACGCACATTGTCGAGGAAATACCACAATTTTACTTTTCATTCATATTCATGGATATATACGCATGTTCCTTCGTGTATATAGATACGCATACTATAAAGAAGCGTACATTGGAGCTTCACTCATGAATGGATGATGGCTTACTTGAAGGAGTCATTGTTAAGAGGTAAGAGCGCAGAGGAGAAAACAGAATTAAAAGTTGTTTTCATCCTCAGAGTACTACAACACGTATTGGAGGGAGCACATATGCGGAAAAGAGAGATGGTTATAGATATAAAGGAAACGGATCTTGTATGTATGTATGCATCTTTCTTTCTTTCTTTTTTTTTGGTGGCGGAAAAGAAACAAAAATGAGAATTCTTCCTGTTCGCCTCATTTTTATGTAATGATCGCTTAATATTCATTGTTGCATGGAAAGCATTTCTGTTTATGAGCACTTCACACCAACCCTTCCTCTCAAAATTTAAATTCCAACCTCTTTTTTTTTGTCCCTTCTCGTAAAAACAATAAAACCATAGAATGTAACCAACTCTTGTACAATTATATCCTGAATGGGTACCAGCAACATTTTCGGCGTCTCTCCAATCGCTTTTTGCTGGTTCTTTATTTACGTAGCTAGTATTTTAGTTCCGCTTCAACACATGAATGAAACCTTTTTTTTTTTTGGATGAGCTACTAACCAAACTGCAGCATATGCTAACAAGTGCATACATTTAAGAGCAGGGCATTAGCATGAAAGGAAAACAACTTTTGGTGCACCTGCAAGTCTTTTTTCATCTCAATTCATCAATTGATTGCAGGTTAGGATGCTTATGTAATATCAATCTTGTTACTGGTGCAAAGGTGCATTTCCAGGAGTAATAAACAGTAAAAGACAAAAGTCGTGACAACTATCAAACAAACATTGTTGGCACTTATCATTATTGTCAATCTTCCTCATGAGGTTTGGATTCGCTCAGACAAGCAAAGGGTTAAATACAAGAGGTGCTAATTCCTATATTTTGCATGTTGTGGTCATCATGCACATGATGATGATGCATGCCCCTATCCTAAACCCATATAATATCAAAAGCCATAACAATGTACGAGTTCCTATTGTTATTACAGCTTGTCACAGTAATGCACTGCAAAAAGCTACATATGTTCCACCGGAAAAACTTGAATTGACTTTTCCCCTCCTTGGCGTCACTGATTATATGTATCCCTTGCGTCCTAAAAAAAATAAAGAATATCAAGAGGAACCTTATTATATTGCCATGTCCTCATATAACTGGTTGGAAACTCATTCCTTCTTTTAGTGTCTGAAGTCGCAACAATGGTACAAAGGAGTAGCATTTAAGGAGCTACCAGTTTACATCGTTGAATTGAAATTTCCAAAAATACAAGGAAGATACGGAGAGGAGATTGTTATGTATAGACAAAGGAATCCAGCCGTGACAAAAATCCTCTGTCGTTTCCAAGAAACATGACGTGGACAAACAATGCTTTAAATGGCGGTGTACTTCCTTTTTATTTACTCTTCATACTTAAGTAATTACAAGATGCTTGTGCAAATGTGGCTCATCAGTAGCTTGGCTGTACACCATAACACGTCAATCACCTTTCAGCTTCAATAGCCAGAGACAAGCTAATAAATCTTGTTGGGTAAATCTTTCCACATGTGTGCTGAAGAAAAAAAAACAAAAAATCTCAAGAAAAAAATGCCTTCCCGGCAATTGAAGAAAGAGGATGTAATTGGACTTCCACAAGAAAACTCCCTTTTCTTTGACATCGAATCCGGAGATATTATGTATATACATTATACACATAATATTCATACGTGAGCTAATCATTGTCATGAAATATTCAGGGAGGATTGTTCCTGGAAATGACATCAATCGCATTTTAAACAAGTTCCTCCTAACCACCTGTACTTTCCTCTGACGTTTTTTCTCCCACGCATAAATACAAATAATGGTGTAGTATACACTACAAATGTTCTTCCTTGTAGATTTTTTTTTATTTACGTGTGTTTACGTAACAAACCCACTTAATCATGCGGCTCAGGTATAAAAAAAAGTGTTTCGTAGTGGAAGAAAGCCACAAAAGGGAACAATGAGAGAGCCGAAAGCAAATGGCCATGTGACCCAGTCGTGGGAGAGAATAGACAGAACAAAAGTCATCGTTCGCTTTTCCATTTTTCCACCAAAAACTGCACCTGATCACAAAGTATGTCGGGAATCATTTATTACGCATTTGCTCTGCTTATTTAGTATCTGTATTAGACATTTCTAGGAATAAAATACCCACAAAAGTCAATTATGCCGCTGTATGCAGGAATTATTTTTATTGCCCGCACCACGCAAATAAAAAAATTGCATCAAGACACATTATTATTAAGATATTTTTCTCTCCTCTCATTCTCTTTATTTTCCCCTCTCCATCTCTTTCTCTCTCTCTCTCTCTTTCTCTCTCTTTCTCTCTCTTTCTCTCTCTTTCACTATCACTATCTGCCACTGTCTCTTTCACTCTCCTCGTGTTCCTTTGTCTCTTCCCATTCTTTTATCTAACTCGTTTCGTGTCTCTTGTCGAACCCTCCAATTTTCTCCAATTTGTATCTTAGAGCGTTATTTGGATTCTCCAACACTTTCGCTTTCTTCCTTTGCGTTCTTTCGTCTGTTTTTCTGGATTTTACCAACTTTCTGTGCGTTTCTGGGCGAATAAACTCTTTTCATGTTCTCCTCATGCGACGATTCTCTCCTTTCCCCCTTTGTTTGTTTATCATCACATTTCTCTCTCCCTCGATTTCTCTCCGTGAGTCGGACTTCGTGCACACGTCACATTCAAAGTGACCTAATTATGTAATAACCCGCAGCAATCAAGCATTCAGTAATGCACTCACATTGTTTTTTTTTCACCCAATTCCTTTCGTGAGGGAGTAATAATACACACTCTGGCATGCATTCGTACGCGTCCCTAGTGCACTCGCAGACGACGAGGAATCTCTTTTTGTTTGTGTAGCCACAACGTGCGAGTTTATAGAATTCACTTTAATCCAAGTAATTGCGTGTCACTGGCTCAGCTACGAGACTTTTGGGTTGCTAACAAAACCGTCCCATGTTACCCATTACTTTCCCCTTCTCTTTCTCATGCGTTCCTATATTCTTTCGAGATGGAAAGAACGTGAGCAGGATTTTTTTCCCTAAGATATTTATACACCTGTACAAGTATAGGCTTTGCAGGTGGAAGTTGTGGTGTTGGCTGTGGAGTTACGAAAAAAGGGGTAAGAATTGGGACACATAATATTGATTTTTTGGGCTCTATTCTTCAAATTTTTTCATGTCGCTAAACAAAAAAAAGCATAAAATTAGGTCGATCTTGTCCAGCGAACGATGTAACAGCATGGGAATGGAATGTTGCGGCAAGGCCCCATGGGATTATTGTCCCAGTTCGGTGACACACTCATCATTTCTCGGGGTAACAACAAAGAGAAAGAAAAAAGTTCTCATTCATTCCATAATTGAAGGCCTCCTTCTCATTTCCTTTTTGCCGACACACGCATGGGAATGTTTTGGGCGGGAATGTCGATAAATACCATTAATCCAGGTCCGGTAATAATAACAAAAAAGTGTTCAAGGATCCCTTGTTGACTTTTTTTTCTCAGCACATGTGCACAATTTTCTCACAAACCGGATATTTTTTTGCCAAAAACTGTCACCGATAACTGTCATCCTGTCCATTTCTTAAGTGCATTCTTTCACTGAATGAAGGGCTCCTGAATCTAGTTCAATCAATCATTGGAGCCACTATTATTTATCAGATTTCATACATGCCTACGTATTTGGGGACATTTAAGTATTCATGATTAATTATATAAAAGTTGGGTGTCTACTTCGTCTTCAGCCTTTCGTACTAGACAGCTGGATTTTCAGTTTGTGTTTCAGTTCTTACTTGGTAAATAATGGAAATGATGTATTCTCGACATATGATCAAATTCTAAAGGGCACAGCTAAAATTGTCCCACGATCTAACATGAAATTTCAACACTGTGACAATTGACGTTTGATCAACACTTGTCGTATTCCCCAATAAATGGAAAATGAAACGATTATTTAAATATTACAAAAGCCAAAAGGAATGTCAAAAAATATTGAAGTCAGGCTTACCCTGTGGGGGTAGGACAAATGCCAGGTAACGTTCAATCTGGATCCACTGATAAGGGATGTTTTCAGTGAGCCTGTAAAGCATAAAAAAAATATTTATTATTAAATTTGCATGTATGTATTCATGTCGGAAAATATTTTTATGATGTTACTCCGTTATAGTTAATGGCCGACGAAATTATTGAGAAGGAGTTGAGGCATTCATAAATATGGAGAAGTCTCAATGAATTATTTCAACACCGTTATTTGTGTCTCCCTTCCATTTTGCATGCAGTCATTGCCACCGACCATAAAAGAACTTTTGTTGTCCTAAGAAATTATTACTGCTTTTGCTACCTTTGTATATAGAAAGTATACGTTCATGGTGATTGCACTCCTAATTACACTTTTGGCTGTACCGGACACATCTTTTTGACCTTTTCGCAGAAGCCATGTTGGACTAAACAAATACTTAATTCCTCAGAAACGTTTCGTGTGTTGAGCACGAATATCAATTATTTCTAGATAGTCAAAGGGAAAATCTACAATCAAATCAACTTTGGAGGAACTCATTGATAGAATCTTGGCATCGTATCTATTCACATGAAGCCTTGAAAGGTGGATTGTGTGTATTTTTGTACGCATTCTAATGTAAAAGTGCATAATTGATGTGGAATTTACTACTGGGCGTACGGTAAATCGGTTTTACCGTTGACAGCATGAAGGTAATTTTTTTTGTGAGCCTTTGTTTGTGTCACCAAACGCCAAGAAAAGCCATGGATTTACTGTAAGAAAATTCCTGGCAAAAGCGGCAGAATTTCCCCTGTTTCGATGAATGTATACAACGAGATTGAAACAACGAGAAAAAAATCTAACTTGCGAAATGGCACAGGCAATTATTTTTATCCACTTAAAATGTATTTTACAACCTTTCTCTGAAGCGATAATGCGAATTTCCCTTCACTTAGCAAATTACTTAGGGAAAACTTAACCATAGATAATGAAATCAGAATTATAGGTGACAGCAATTACGATGAGTTCTCATGTATGTATACAACGGCATGTCGTGTTAAACATAAAGTACAGCGAGATTAAATGGAAAGTTCATTTCTAACAATATAATGCCGCCGAACACAAGGTGAATGATGATTTCCATTTAAAAAATAACAAAATCCAGACTTCCAGGAACAAAGCCAAATTTAATTGGGAATGCCGGAAAGTAATGAAAGGAGCAGAAGTACAAATTGGTTTGGGTGCAGCTTCTCCCTCTGGCCTTTGTTCAACTATAGTTAACAAGATTTTTTGTCTTCCTTCATTTCGCTCAGTTAATTATTTTCCCTCGCAATCACCACAGAGTGAATGAGTTGCTAAAATAATTAAAAAAATGATTGTATCAAATTTTGCAAAAAAAAAAGATTCACCACATTCGTCCCCGGTCTTTTGACATGGTCACGATGATGAATCATTCCATTCTTTTATTTTCTTTCAATTTTTACTCCTATAACTCCCGAGTGGGCCCTAAAGTACAGAAGGTTCTTCTTGTCGTTCATGATAATAAATTCAAACTTCAAAGCAATTCTAAGCATGCAGGAAGGTGCTAGGAAGTCTGGTCATGCTTGAGATTTTTAATCAAAAGCTAAACAAAATAAATGTACAAGGAATTTTTTCATAGAAAAGAACCCACAAGTTACGAACATGAAACAAATCTGTACCAATTTTCTTATTACTTGGCTTGTAATCAGAAACAATTGAAAGTGTGGATATTGTTCTTTTTGTAGATTTTTGTGATTTTTTTCTGTCCTTATTACGTGTACAGAACGAAGGTAAAAGTCCATCTGTTTTTTCTCCCACGATGATGCCATACGCTGCATTGTGAGCTGACTGGGAGATTTTTGATAGTGAATTGTATATACACGGCACATTTCAGAGATTAACTCATTCACACACGTGCTTTCTCATCGCTCTTTCCCTTGTATTTTAGTTCCACACGAAAGTAGAAGTACATGATGTGCTGTATTTTTTTTCTCTCAAAATAATTCCCACAGCACACCTCTCCATAATTATTAATTGTTTTTACTCTCCACCATTTTTTTTTACTGTGGGGTAGTGAGCACATTTGTTGACCTGGTTTTTCTTCCCAACTCTTGCTGTAACATTGTCGTATATAAATAAATGGAGGATGAGTCCACACACAAAAGAAACAAAATGAGGGGTTGGTCTTATTTCCACGATTCTCTCCCTTGATAATCTATTTACCTAATAAGACGTTATCATTATCATTTATCATTGCGTAATAATTGCTCCGCTAACTTTCTGCCATAATTTAATGCATTAATGTGGAATCCACGGAGTAGTTAAATCACACATCCATGAAGGCTCTTTTTGAAGTACATACGTCTGGTGAGGGCAAAAATTTAGATTCTTTGCTCTTGCTCCGTCTCGAATATAAACAATATGTATACATCTTACATCTCCTTGTTTTTTTTTACTCCTTTCTGTGCTCAATCATCCTCTCAACCCTTTTGTTTTTGTGTCTTTCTGTGAGTGTTTCCAAATAAAATAAAAGGGAAAACGTGAACAGGGACAAAGTCTAAAAAAAAATTAGCAATCCAGGAAACTATAGCTAAATCAAAAATTTCCTTTTTTCCCCACATTTTAGTCCATGTGCCTCTCAAGCCTTCACAGCTAGTTGTGAAGGAAGTAGACTAATGTAAATATTGGCATAAACGTCTGATTATGAGTACGGAGCAGTACCAGCATTTAGGCGTAAATGCCATTTCCTCCAAGGAAAAAAGCTCCAAATGTGGGGGAAAAAAATATTTTATGGAGTTCTCTGGTGCAGTTGGATATATAGCAGTTTCCTTGTATATATTTTTTTTATTCTTGTCAAATAATCATGACTATAATTTTCACTGTCTTGAACGGATTCGTGATGGTTGTGACCTTGTAAGAACAGTAAAACTGTCCGCAAAAATAATCTGCACTACACATACTCTTACATGACTCAACGTTGGTACCTGTACTATCCCAATTACAGCTCCCCCAAAAAATACGATGGAAGTTGGTAGAAGGTAAGCATTGTGCACAGGTAGTTAATATAATCTTTTGCAGTTAGACACAAGCGAATTACATTCTACAAGGCTTTCCACCATCATCTCCTCTTGGTGTATACATACCATGTTTTTACATGGTGATGAGCATCATTGTTTGAGACAATGACAACGGAGTAGTACATATAATAAGAGCCAAAAATAGGTAGTAAAATGCTTCTTTAATTTTTTTTTGGTGCTCAAATGATCACATGCATCCTGTATGAATGAATATTTTTTTTGGCAAAGAGTCTAAAGCCAATTCATCCTTTCTTCCTCCTCCTTCCACAGAATCACAAAGGAAATCAGGAATTCTTGGTCAATAAATACCATACTTATATTTATCTGAGCACACATACTGTTGACACCAATGATTTAGATTTCTTGCCGAAGGACAAATATTATGCTTGAACGAATGTTTCATGCACAATCATACGGTACAAGTGTCATTCTTTAGGCATTTCGTAGCAATTTGTGGAAAGGAAAATAATCATAATAATTTGGCCCGCGCAAGGTGGTGACGAGCAAGGACTCAAAGATCATGGGATATAATTATTTACAAGCTTATTGTATACTCATATAATTCAAACCTTTGCATGCATATACATATGTATGTATATCAGGACAGTTAATATATCATAAACCTTTTTCTTCCGACTCCATGTATGCATATTGTAGGTTTCTGTACGGAGGGTTCTTTGAAGTTAAAGGCTAAATCGCGATTGCCCCTAAATTCGTGCATAATAAAATATTTCGGCCAAGTTGAAGATTAAAACGTGTTGACATTGTGTTCATGCACTTTAATTTTTGTCGCGGACAGAAGAAAGAGAAATAGTAGATGACAATCAGAAAGATGCAATACCTTCCATATTCACACGAAAGGATAATAGAATACCCAAATAAATTATCATAATACCATGTAAACGCATGTTTATACAGGTATAGCACGTTCTCCCTCGCGTTCGTGTTTGTAGAAGTGTCTTTGTAATTTATGAGTGTTTATAAATAAGCATTATTTATTTTTTTAATCAGTGTCACATCATCAAGAGGGATTGTGTACCTTCTCATAAATGGCAGAAGCATATAAAAAAAACCTGCAAGTGAAGGTACACTTGACACTGAATTACACCAAGTCCGAGCAGTGATGAGTAAAAATGTTCATTGTTGATCTTTGCACGAATAAACACTTTAAATACGCAAGACAAACAATCAAACAATTCGCTGTCTCTCTCTTCCTCGTCTCCGTCTCTGTCTCTTCTCGCCTATTTGGTCATTTTGCACAGCTTCTTTTGGACATCCACGGCTCTATCTTTCTCCATTCTTTTCTGTTTCTGACTGTCTCTCCATTTCTCTCTATTTGCGTCTCCCTGATTCATTCACTTTCTGTTTTTTCTCCGATTTACTACAATCTCTCCCAACATTTTTCTGTCAACTTTTCCTTCTCGTTTCTACATTCTTCGTCATAAAAGTCTGGGTTAAACCCTCCGCCTACAATTTCAGCGCTTATCGCATTTATAATGTGCTGTCCAAAATTAAATTATAACTTGATTAATCAAATACAAGAAAACTACCTCCTTCAAACTATCTCTCTCTCATTTACCACATGCATTCGGGGTACACACGGACAATCAGTAAATAATTGGGTCCCATCTGATGCAAATAACTGGCCCACTCACGAATAAAACATGACATGGAGCAAGGACATTGATTTTAAAAAACAAAAGTTCTGCAACATATCTATCATCAAATTGCTAATACGAATCCTGACAGGAGTTATAAATAGGATATAAAATAATAATATATGCAATATGCAAGCATGAAAATAAATTTTTGTGTGAAAACTTCGATTCTCATTAAGTAAGGAGAAAACAAAAATAGATTGCTCCACGTACACACGAATGTATGGACGTAAATGTTCGCATTTAAAATGACAAAACGATCTGACATGAATCAATGAGCGCAGGGATGAAGGGAAATCCACCCTTCTTTAATGATACAGACAAATGTATACCTACTTTATTTTTCTAGTTCAATATCCCGTACTCCTTTCGTTGTAACAACTATAAAATTGATCATATAAATATATTCCATTCACGACCGCAATCGCACTATCAGAGAAAGTGAGACAAAAAATAGGAGATGGGAATAGGAAAAGATTGGAGTAGCTTAATTAACTAATTTTGTTTTTACAGAGAGGGAACACCTCCTTTTTTTGCCTGGTTCACATCGCAAATACAAATTATTACTGTTTTTATTATACAGCCTCTTTATTTCTATAAAATTACTTTACAAGTCCATATAAACAGAGACCCATGCTATTATTGGGCGGTGGATGTATAGCTATGTATTATGTATATGTAAATACAACTCCGACAAATTATTTATTGTCATAAACACAACAAAAGCTCGATGGAACTAGTTTAAAGTCGCAGGTGGAGCGGAGACAAAATAATGGAATCTGTATAAGAACATTATACTATATATACTCCTACGAAAATAGAAACAATGGAGGACAAAGCTTTTCTCAAAAAAAAAACTCCTGTACGAAACACACCTCCAAGTGTGTACTGTACGTTAGCCTTTATTATTGTCATTTACTTTAACTTCGGCTGACACGTGACAAGCGTTTCTATTTTCATGCTTCATATAAAACGGAACCAAAAGCACACAAAATACAAGAGGAAAAACTGTTTTCAAAGAAATGGAACACAATATTTGCGCAATTCAAATACGTTAATGGCAGGCGGTGTTGGATGCTAATTATTACAACGTAACATAAAATACATACACGTGCGTCTATACCTTTTAGAATGGATAACCCTGTCAGAAGATTATACCAAAACAACAAGAAAGCTTTGACGACAAAATATGTGACCTGGGAGAAAATGGTTCTAACAGAACGTTTATACTTTAGGACAACCATATAAAATAGTTGATTCTTGTAACAAATCCTTTATAATCAAACGATGTAAAAAAATAAAAAAAATAAAGGAGCCTCAGTCTCGATACAAAAGAAACTAACCCTCTTTTACTAATAATCTCCATCCATTCTTTCTCATTCCTGCGACAGCAAAATAGACAAATTCTGCTTTAAGTACTTAATTCCATCAGCTGTTTCCCAGTACTACTATTCTCGCATTTCTTTAATCCGTCTCTCTCTCTCGCTCAAATAATAGCAATAATTCTTCTTTTATGCCAAATTTTATTGTAAAAATGCATTGAAAATTGGATTACGAAATGTGTTACAATGTATACTTATACAAGAGAATACATATGTACGCTTTATGGGAAGGGTTCCAAGAGATGATTTTCTGTTACACTGCTCACTGAGATCCCTCAAAGGACACAAGGTGCAGAAAGGTGGAACCAAAAACCCCAAGACGTGTTAGTTTTTACTCATTTTGTCCTCTCCTATTATGATTACATGTTAGCCCTGTACTCACTATTATGTACCTTCTCATTTCCACTTGGTCTGAAATGAAACAGAAAGCAGGAAACTTGTTGAGACAGCCAATCTTTTTTTTTCCACGGGGATACACACATAAATGTAAAAATGTAAACAGAGTCAGAGAGAGAGAGAGAGAGGGAAAGAGATGGAAAGAGAGGGAGACTGAGAGACTGATTGTTTCTCCTGTACCCTCAAGGTTACCACCAAAACAATCTTTATTATAGAATTTGTATACACTCAGCTTCTCTCTCCCCGTCTAACATTCTGTGTCATGAGGAGTACAACAAATAGGGATTTTTTTGAGAGAGGGATTTTTCTTTCATATCTTCAAAAGTCATATTACAGTGCCTATTATGCTGGTTCCTATCCACCTTTTACCTTCTCACAGAGATTCAGAAAAGACAAGGTGAGCACAATACAGAAGATAATAAGTGCAAGTATCGATGGCTCTAATGGGCAGAGGTGCATGACATAAGCCATAAGAATTGCACGGGGGAAAGATTGTGAGTTTAAAATACTTATTACTACTATTATCAGTTCAAACAACAAGAATTTTATCAAGCCAGAGGAATAGTGACTTGTAACCTCTACACCTACAAGGGAAATTCATGAGGTGATATTCTTTTATGTTCAGTCATCTTTCACTATACCCAAAAAACCACACATATTTCGTATTTGTACGACATATTTGGCTTTTCTTAATAATATGAGAAGGAGAAAAAAAATCTATTGTGCATCTCTCACTCCATTAATTATTTGCTGGTACAGTATGACTCATACAGGCAATCTATCTCTCTCGTTCCATATCTCTCCTTTTTCTTCACTTCTATACAAGAGAGGAGAAGCTTGTCTCTTTCTCTCTCAATTCTTCTCTTATCGCTCTCCCCTTCTCCCCCACTATCCATCTCCTCTGTGCGAAAAAAAAACTATTGAATACATCGAGAGACTATCAGATTACAAATCTCGTAAACGCATAATTACAAGGCACATGGTTTTTTTCATTATGCCTTTCACATTTACCCCTTTTACACCTTCCCCCCACTTCATGCTGCTCAAAGGAACATTTACATACTGATACAAAAGGCGGATAGCCACAAGTAAGTGTCAAACATTTAATAATGTCGCCCGTTTACTCCATCAAAAATGCACGTTGACTACTAGGATTTTTTTCTTGGTATGAGAGTACAGAAGGATTTTTATTTCTCAAAGTCTTCACACAATTTATCCCCAGCACTCATTTACAGAGGTCCTTCTTTCAGATTTGCCTACCTATCGGCACTCACTATTCCCCAGGGACCAATAAAGGAAAGGTAGTAATATAATAATAAATACCTTTCAATGACCGACTAACTTGTACACACTCTTTTGTGGTACAGATACATAAAAACCTTTTATTCTCTGACTCTCTCCCCCTTTTTCTTCTCTGCTTAATTGGCACTGAATGACTGAATGTGATTTTTATATTTTATTATTTTACGAGAAAATTGGTTACGTCATCCCGGCCTTGACTTGCAACTAAGCATTTTTTTTTTCTTCATGAAGGAGCGAACCCCATTATTACCATTCTTTAATAGTATTAACCATAACTGTATGGAAACTTAATACTTTTCCCAAAAACTATATTTTGTGAATGAAGAAATTTTTTTTAAGGGGGAGAAATGTACTATATAGCTTATTGTGAACAAATTATGTAATTTATGCTCGTTTTCATAAATCCTACTAATAATAAGGTGGTGAGTAATGAGAGTAACGTAATAATGAAAGTTGTCTCGATTTCAAACAAGAGGAATGTAGGTCTCAGGTTTTTTTCCTAGAAATAATAATATTTAGGCGAGCGGGGTGAAGGAAGGAATTGAAGGAGAGGGAAAGGAAGAGAAAAGGGGCAAGAAAGAGAGAAATAAGGAGAGAAAGAGAGAAAAATAGAGATAAAAGAGAAAGAAATAAGGAGAGAAAGAGAGAAAAATAGAGATAAAAGAGAAAGAAATAAGGAGAGAAAGAGAGAAAAATAGAGAT
>JAQGBT010001700.1:0-29536 GCA_034698585.1 Disparrhopalites patrizii | reverse complement strand
ATCTCTCTCTTTCTCTCTCTTTCTCTCTCTTTCTCTCTCTTGATCTCCCTTTCTCTCTCTTTTTCTCTGTTTCTCACTCTTTCTCTTTCTCACTCTGCATTCCTCTCGCTTTCTCTCTCTTTTTCTCTCGCTTTATCTCTCTTTTTTCTGTTTCTCACCGTTTTCTCTCTTCTACGTTCCCCCCATGTGACATCTATCTCATTGTCTCTCTCAACTTCTTTCTTTCATCCCGACTTCCCCTTTTTTCGGCCTATATCTCTCGCTATCAATACGTTCCTCCTTGGCCATTTAGTACAGTCTCTCCTTTATGTCTCACTCCCACAAATAGAATCCCTTTCGCTACTACTCTCACTCCCTCCCTTCCCCTGTCAAAATGGATTGTGATGTGTCCCTGAAAAAAAGGGGGCGAAGACAAAAAGTGATTTCTCTTCCTTCCCCTCATCCCGATTTTTTTAGGAGTACATCTTCTTCAGGCCAGGAATATGTATGGGGGAAAGGGAGGTTTGCCCACAAGAATTTGGCTCTCACCCTCTCTGTCTCCTGTCCTGCCATCATTCCTCTTCTCTCCCGGTCCTTCAGAGCAATGAGCTGTGGAATAACGGGGCGTCACAAGGAATGTTAGGGAGAGTAACTTTCACTCTGGTTTCCCTTCCCTCCCAATACTAACTTAAATAAGCCGGCTGGGTCTCTTCTGAAAGCTGATGAAGGATGAAGCTTAGATACTTCATTGAACTTTCTAGTTTGTATAGTTTTTGTCCAATATTGCGGTTAGATGTTCTTTGTAGTACTTCCTTCTACCTATTCAATACTAGAACAAACATTTGGTTTGACCAGATTTGGACGCGGTTTGGAAACACTTGGTCGTGCGGATTTATTTATTGTCGTTGTTTCTTTCGCGAATAGGTACATTTGATTTCTTTTGCTTTACATTTCGGTGCCACTTTTATTTGTCGTGCATTTTTCTATTTTTCAACTAATTATTACCATTTTTTGGGTACATTTCTTCTGTTTTCGTATGTTTATTTTTCCATTCATATTTTAACCTCTCTGCTACTTTGTTTTCTTATTTGCTTGTTTTTGCTGTCACATAAATTTCTGTTTTTTCTCTGTTTTACTCTATATTTCGGTCACGTTTCGCTTTTATTTTAATTTTATTTCCCGTTTTCTCTATTTTCCACATTCTCTCTATAGATTTTGTTGTCTGTTTTGGCTATTTCTGAGTTTTCTGACTAGCTTTCTCTTTTTCCCTCTGGCTTTCTCTTTTTACCTCTTGTTATCTCTTTTTTCCTCTTACTTTCTCGTTGTCCCTCTTGCCCTCTCTTTTTCTCTCTTGCTGGCTCTTTTTCTTTCTTGTTTTCTCGCTTTCTCTCTGGCTTTCTCTTTTTCCCTCTTGTTTTCTCTTTTCCCCCTGGCTTTCTCGTTTTCCCTCTTGCCCTCTCTTTTTCTCTCTTGCTCGCTCTCTTTCCCTCTTGCTCTCTCTTTTTCCCTCTTGCTTTTTCTTTTTCCTTTTTGCTTTCTATTTTTACCTCTTGTTCTCTCTTTTTTCCTCTTGCTTTCTCGTTTTCCCTCTTTTTTCCTTCTTGATATTTCCTATTCCCTCTTGCTTTCTTTTTTTCTCTCTTGCTCGCTCTTTTTCCCTCTTGTTTTCTCTTTTTCCCTCTTGTTTTCTCTTTTTCCCTCTTGTTTTCTCTTTTTCGCTCTTGCTTTCTCTTTTTTTCTATGTAGCCTTCTCTTTTTCCCTCTTGCTTTCTTTGTTTTTTCTTACTCTCATTTCGATTTCCTTTTATATTTGTCAGTATTTTCCCTTCCTTTTTTGTAATTATTATCGTTTGACTTTCCTTTCTTTCTCGAATTGCTATATTGGTACTTTTTTCTTTTTGTCCTGTGTTGCTTTCTCATTTTTGTGTTGCGCTACATTTTATGTGTAACACACGTGCGTTAGTAATCTGTATGTCTCGTATTGTTTTTAGCAAAATTAAGTGAAACTGCTTTTCCCCTTTGATATTCCTTTAAAACATGGATTTTCTCCATTTCCACGCCTACGGGTTTCCCCCTTCTCTTTACCACAATAATGGGATTTTATTTTAAAATTTCCCGCCCAGTTTCAAGGTAATGCACGAAACGGTCCTCTGCAGTCCATGCAAGTGCCAGAAGTCATCCATCAGCGCTCTCTCCCCTTTAATGCACTTCTCCCTTCCATGCAGGGGCATTCACCATAAAAATTGGGAGGGAATTGAACCCTACAAAAGTGCAAAAGGAGAAGGGAAAGGATATACAGATATTCGTATGGAATTGACATTTTTTTATACACGGTCATGCCTGCAGTCCTGAGATGGAGAAAGCCGGTTTTGGAGAAGGAGGGAAAGCCAAAACAAATATATGTTTGTCCTACCATTACAGAGGAGGGAAAGGAAGGGAAGAAAAAGTGTTTTAAAGAGAAGGAAAATTTACTTGGAGAAAGTGCAGTCCTATATATAACCGATGGAGTTCATATGAAAGGGTATAAGAAAGGGACTCTCTTATTTTGGAAAGGAACCATCTCTATCTGTCTATCTCTCCATCCATCTTAAGCGAGGAACACCGTAGAAGTTCCTCCTGACTGGGCTCAGTAATTCTCAGCAGTTGCTTTCATTCTTTTTCATCTTCTTCCCCAAAGTAGAAGAAGGAAAAAAAGTATCAAAAAGTCCGGGTAGAAAATCTTATTGATATAACATATGTATGTATGTACATATATACATACGAATTGGATACAGTCACTTTTTCTTCCTTTTTCAACCGCAATATGCACAGCCACGTGGCATTCGAGGCGTCCAAGGGAAGATGAGGGCGGGAAGAGGAGACTTTCTCCTCCTTTATAAATCTTTTTTGGGGGAGAAAGCAACTATATTGAACCAAAAGCCTCTTTACCTTCTTTTTCCTTCTTATTTGTGGAAGAAAGAAGTTAAATATGTTGGGATGTAAAGCTATATGTATATTATATGTGTGTCTGCACAGGTATATGTATATTATATGTGTGTCTGCATATAGGTATATGTATATTATATGTGTATATGTATATAAAGGAGGCAATAGAATCCTTTCTCTTCTGCTCCATCTCAGCACTCCAACGAGCTTGTCATTATTCTTTTGGGGATACTTTCGGCTCCCTCCAATTTTTTTTCTCCCTTCCTCGCGCCTCCTTCATTTCACAATTGACTGACTTCTAAAAGATCTACGTCGATGATATCAAAAAGAAAAATGCTAATTTCATTAATTTTAACACCGTGTCAGGGAGAAATGTCTCCATCTTCCGACTGTGGCATAATCATCTCTCAGTTTCGTCTCCGAGATTCAAGGTTCTTAGCCGTCCCTGATTAATTACTCTTTTGCTTTCACCTTATCGGCTGGGTTCCTTTTTTCTTCTCTCGGATTTCTCTCTTTTCATCTTTTTTGAAAGCAACTACGTATTTTTACCTTGTTTCCATACATTTGTGTAGTTATTTTGCGTTCTTGGAACTTTCCCTGTTTTTTCGGAGTCTTTTGATGTTCATTTCCAATGGCTTTCTTAGGAGTCGTAATTATTGTAGTCATTCCTGTAATTTATTGATTTGATTTTTTTCTTCACATGTAAAGAGCGATATATGTATGTATTTTATATATCTGTATATATATTTGTGCGACGAATTATTTACGTTTAATTCTGGATTTCCATGTTGAATATAGTCGTATTTCTAAGCGGCATGCTTTAGTTTCAAAATTCAGGACGAGCATTGGGATTTACTTAACTCGGGAATTTTGAAGGCATTTGACGCCGTTCAGAATTTTAGGGAATGCTTTGTAAATGTTTTTGCTATAATTAGATTAAGTTGTACTTGCTTATCTGATGTTTCGACGTTACAACAGTCGTCTTATTGTTTCCAGCCAATTTTTTGCTTCTGATGTGCCTGTTCATTCTTCATTTCTCTCTTTTTTTCTTATTTTTATCCACTCCTTTCTATTTGCATTTTGCAATGTATTTTGTTGGCTTTCGTTCTACTTCACCTGCGAAATTCTCCTCCTTTTTTCCTTGCGATCCTCTGTATACCAAGTAATTTAATGAATGACGTCTTCCCAACAATTACACGATCTCCAGTCAAAGCAAGGGTGGAAATTTGAATTGGACAAGCTCCACCATTAATATTCCAGCCACAGCTCCTTGCTCACCCACTGGAACTTTTATGGACGATGCCAGATTCCTTTTTTCCGGGATTCAACATCCTCAGACTGTTCAAAGAGCTCAATTTCTCTCTCCACAAATTTTTTTTCCCTCCTCTTTGACATTGCCTAAAGTATCCCTTTGTTTGCGGAGACACGTATTTACCCAGGGACTTCCCGCACTTTTCTTTTGTTAGCCATGCGGTAACAATTAAGTCGGGGAATAATCAGTAGTTGGTTAATTAAGGAGAAGCGACACACTCCTACTTATTCAAATTTGGTTGGAGGGCGAAAAAGTTGCGGAAAGTGCCGCTCTCATGACTTTCTCCTTTCAACAACGTCTGTTGACGGGGAAAGCAATTGGGAGAGAAAGACATTTTTAGGCTTACAAAAACTTTTCCACTAATTTCAGTTTTCCTTAATTATTCTCATGAAATGAAGCTGTATTCATGTTCAACGTCAAATTAATTGACATTTCCTTGTCTATTGTTGTGCATGTGTCTTAAAAAATCTCGTTTTCCAGTTTGGATTTAAGCGTAGTTAGTCGTAAAAGTATTTCTTTTAGCAATAATTACATTCAAAATAAATAATTGCATTTAAAATAAATAATTGCATTTAATTTACAACTGAAAGCAATTCTTGAACAAATTCTTTTACATTTTGAAGAATTCTTGTCAATTACAATAAAAAAGGACAATATATTTTCTCCTGTTCATCAGCTGGTATATATATTAAAAGAATTAAATATGATTATCCCCGACCAACCTTTGTGTAAAAATCATGCTTGAGCCTCTGCACAACCTCCATGTTTACGTTTATAAGATGTTGATTACGTGCAAAAAAAAATTAGAAGGTCTAAAAATAATTACTTTTTGTCTCAATTTCTAGCTACGACGGGAGGACACACCCGGGAAATCATGCGAAAAACGAGGTTTTACTCGGTGAACGAGCCTTCTTTCGCACTTTGAGTGAGCCCGCCGTCCTGTCGATCGATTCAGTGAGTGAAAGCGACGCTGGACTCTATCGATGTCGGGTGGATTTCCTCAAATCACCCACAAGAAACTCTAAAGTCAATTTAACCGTCATAGGTAAGAGGACCGTTTTTTTTTATTCACGCCCCCATAATTTCGTCTGGGAAAAGAAACCCTACAAAACAACATTTATTGCATATTATTCCCGCCAAAAAAAATGGACTCACAACCTTCCAAAAAAGTATTAATATGGCCCAATTTCCATAATCTCTCTCCATAAAAAAAATATCTAGGAACAAAGAGGAAATTATGGGGAGAGGGAAAAAGTGGAAAAAAAGAAGTTGCGTGGCTTATTTTCTTTTTGCGGGGTCCTTTCTTCCTCCCCAATAATTTCTTTCTCTTTGGGACCACCCATCCATTTTTTTTTCGGGGGCTTTTTTCCAATAAAACTTTCAACGTAAGCAAAAAAAAACCGAGTGGGGGTTTTTCTTCTGTACAAAAATTGCCAATATCCCTACTTTTTTTAAGGGAGAAAGAATAGGGAAAGTCTTGAGAGAGTTTCTACAAAAATAACTCTCCCGTTTTTTCCTCTTGGAGTATATACAGTTTAAAAAAAATCGAAAGGCACCAACAAATTGCCAGCTATTGAATTAAGTCAGTGATTGATAATTTTAGAGGGGAAGCACGCACTCTTGTGTTTGGATGTGTTTTTCTTCACCTTAACCAAAGATGCTTTTCACTGCCAAGTGTAGCTACGAATTATTATTGGCAAGGGAGTATACACACTGACTCAATTTGTTACACTTGTTTTTTTTTAACTTTTCACTTTTTTTTCGGTTCACATCCTATTGTCTTCCCTTCGTGGTTTGTTGTCTCCCGATGCCATTTGTTTACCTTTCTGGCAAGCCAAAATCCAACAGATACATTTTGAGGCATGACCGAATTTCAGAAAGTTTAAGTCACGCGCCATTGTGTGGTTTTAGCCATTGGACTTTAGAATTTTTCGATGAAGGCATCGGAATAAATATACGGCAAGTAAACCACTACAAAAATAACAATAACAAAAAAACTACATTTTATTTAAGGATTTTGAATATGCGTGACTGCAGTCGACTCTCCGTATAACGGATTTGCAAAAAGATGGTCCGTTTAACTGTTATAGAGAAACACCGATATAGGGAATAATATAAACCCGTTATTTTGTTGCTTTTATTTTCTGCTCTTCTTATGCGTTTCTCACGTTCTGTTTCCGCTGTTTCTTTCTTTTTACTTCTTGCTCTGTCTCTTCATCTGTCTCCTTGTGCTTTTCCCTTTGCATTATTTTTAATTCTCTCTCTGTCTCTCTGATTCTATCTCTGTCTATCTCATTCTCTCTCTCCGTCTCTCTCATTCTATCTCTGTCTATCTCATTCTCTCTCTCCGTCTCTCTCATTCTATCTCTGTCTATCTCATTCTCTCTCTCTGTCTCTCTCATTCTATCTCTGTCTCTCTCATTCTCTCTCTGTCTGTCTCTCTCTGTCTCTCTCATTCTCTCTCTCTGTCTCTCTCATTCCCTCTCTCATTCACTCTTTCTTTCTCTCTTTCATTCACCCTCTCCTCTCCTCCCCCCTCTCTCTCTTTCTCTCTTTCACTCTCTCCTTCTCTCTCTCCTTCTCTCTCGTTCTCTTCCTCTCTCTTCTTCTTTCACTTTCTCTGTCGATCTCGGTCTTTCTCTCTCTTGCATCCTCTCTATATCCCTGTTTCCGCATCTGTATTTACATATTTATCTCTATCTCTTTCTCTCTAACTCTCTCTATCGCACTCTCTCTTTCCGTGTACCTCCCTCTATAGAATACTTCTCTATTGTTCAATTTTGTTTGAAATCGCCCTCAATTCATGTAGCTTTCTTCTTGTTTTAATTTTCCTCCTGGCCTGTCTATCTTGGTGGCCTAAATACACATAACTAACAGGTAGAAACCAGGAGCAAGAGAGGCTGTATAAGTATTATTACATAGGTATATGTATATATACATATGCCCTGAGCCAGGTTGAGCCCCACAAAGTCCTAAGTGAGTGAGCTGTGCTCACCCGCGCTCGTGTCCCAGTCACTTAAATCCAGAAAAGAGGAAATAGCTGCACAGAGAGAGAGAAAGAGCGGGAGAAGGTGAAAGAGAGAAAAGAACGATAGAGAGAAAGAGAAAGGAAATATGCTAGTGACTGAGAGGAATATGTGAACGTGGTTATTACCCACGCTACATTTCCCTCAGACTTTCTCTCTCTCTCTCCAGCTCTTTCCAAGAATTGACCATTTGAATGTGATGAAGCTTTCTAGTAGCTCTTCCATGAATTCCTTGACTGTTCCCTCTCTCCATCTAGCCTTTATGTGCCAAAGGTTATGTAAATCGGAACCGTTCATTTCATAACAACAATGCTCAGACCTTCCACATAAAGTCTAGTAGAAACTTGTGTTGGAAATGGTATTTTGTTCTCTTCCGGAGAACACACACGAGTACAAACCTTTCCCATGAATCTTTCCCGGACTCAAGTGTATAGGTATACATAGGAGCAAAAACATTATACCTTTTTAACAATATCCACGGGTTCCTTTGCACAGTTGTTCGGTCACAAAATCCCTCCTAAATGTGGGATTAAACCATAGGACGAAAGCGAGTAGTTTTGCATTATACAGGAAACTAATAGTGGCACTCGGGGGAAATCGGCTCAATGAGGATGTGAACGACTAGGAGAAATTCATGTACATGGTAGGAAAGGGTCATGGGAAGGGAACATGCATGTGGGAGGCAGAGTTAGAGTGAAAGCACTCGCTCCACCAATTAAGTACAAATTGAGTGATAATATCCAGAAGATCCAACGAAGGTAAATTTAAGAATTCCGGTGGTTCAGACCAAAATGAAAGAGAAGTTATTGCACAAATTTTGAGCGATATTAAGAGGAAATCCATGGGCAAAGAAACAGGAGAAAGGACAGAAATGATAAGGTATAAATTAAGAGAAAAATTAAGACACAAACATATAAAAAGAATAACAAGTATGAAAACAAATACGTAGCATGTGTAAACGACGGAAAAAGGAATTACTGCAAAAAAAAACAGAAACGTGGATGGCGTAACGGCGCTAGAGAGATACAAAAGGGAACAATTTCAAAATGGAAGTTACAATGGGTAAGAAACCCCGATGGAAAAAAATTAGAGGAAGTTTGTGAATGGAAACAAATGAGAGAAATTAGGGAAATGGCGAGAAAAATAAAAAACTCAGAAAATGCCGGCAAAATATGCTTAAAAAAGGAGGCAAAAAAATCAAAAGAGTATGAACACCAAAGGACAAACAGACAATATACCACAAATTACAAAAGGGGCCAAGATGAAGAAGTACATAAACGTCCGACGTAGAGAAGGAAAAGACAGGACAAAAGCAAAAAAGACAAGAATACAACAACAAAGAAAGAAAGAAAAAGACAAAAATGACAGCAAAGAACTAGAAAGACAAAAGACAAAAATGACAGCAACGAACAACAAATACAAGAGACAAAAATGACAGGAAAGAGGAAAAGACAAAAACGACAAGAAAACAAAATGACAGAAAATAGGAAAGGACAAAAACGACAAGAGACAACAATGGCAGGAAATAGAAAAAGGCAAAAACGACCAGAAAGGACAAAAATTACAATGACAGACAAAGAAAACGAAACAAAGAGGGACAGAACATGATACAAACGAGCGCTCAAAGACAAAATACAGCAAAAAATAGCACCGAATGACAAAAATGTCAATGATAAAATACAATCTTATGGAAAAACTGCCACCGACAAAAACGGACAAATGACAAAGAGGAACACACAAAAGCATTTACAAAATGAAATTAATAAAACATGTTCTGGTGGTAGAATTAAACGCCATTTAAAATCTAAAACGTCAAAATGCAACGTCTAAATTTTGAACCTAAAAAATGCAAAACATTCTATCAAGACACTTGAAAAGCCTTTTGTTTTGATAAAAGTAAAGAACCGTTGTAGAGAAGCACATTTAGCCTGGAATAGAAATAGTTGAAAAACTAGCGTTCCTCTCCCCCTTTTGTATTTCTTGTGCTTTCGCTCAACGACCAGCTCCTCCACGTGCTTGTCAAATTACTCGGGTCAGTAAGTTTTCCAATCTCGCTCGCAATTGTTGGCTATGCACTGGTGTATATTCACCTACATACATATATTGACCATACAGATCTCATATAGCTGAACGTGGACGTTTTATGTAGGTAATAAATGGAATGTATGCACAACATGGAAATATATGCCCACTTGTACTTTAGAAAATAGTATATCCTCCTGCCCTCCATGCGGCTTTGTGTTTTGTATATGGGAACAGGCATTTCCTGTATGGAAAGGGAGAATTGCACGCGTACTCGCAGGTGCTCAGGGCCAGGGAAATCTTGTTCAATTCCCCTAATAATAGCGAAGTGTTGCGGGTTTCGTAAAATGCGATCTCCGATTTTCATCTCCATGCATGTATTACATGCAAAGCCCTGGCGATGAAAGTATGTATCAAAAGGGTCTTTGTATAGGGGGAACTTTGCATGCTCTCTAATGATGGTGGAATTATAATAATCCAAGGGTGTAAACAGGTCCAGTGAAATGGCTTTCTCTTCAGACTTCTCTCGTGCCTCTTTCGGAATTGTATATAAGATTATATTGTATTCTCCTTTTCTTGACCCGTTCCGGATTTTTTCTCTTTGTTGACGTTGCTCTTACTTTGCTTTCTCACTGACTTTCTCTTTTGTTTTATCTCCGGGTTGCTCTATATTCCTTCATTCATTACTTTTTTCTATGATTTTTCGTTCCCACAGTTTTCTCCTTACATTTATTATGCTGTTTAAAACTTTCGCTTTTTCGTCTATTTATTATTTATGCTGCTTTTTCTAAAACTTTCTCTTTTTCTTCGATTTATTATTTATGCAGCTTTTTCTAAAACTTTCTCTTTTTCTTTTATTTATTATTTTTGCAGATTTTTCCAAAGATTTCTTTGTTTCTTTTATGTTTTATTGATGCTGCTTTCTCTTTTTCGTTTTTATTATTTATGCCGCTTTCTCTTCATTATTTATGCTGCTTTACTTTCTTCTTTTTATTATTTTTGCTGCTTTACTTTCTTCTCTTTATTATTTATGCTGCTTTACTTTCTTCTTTTTATTATTTTTGCTGCTTTACTTTCTTCTCTTTATTATTTATGCTGATTTCTCTTCTTCTTTTATTTATTCTGATTTCTCTTCTTCTCTTTATTATTTATGCTGATTTCTCTTCTTCTTTTATTTATGCTGATTTCTCTTCTTCTCTTTATTTATGCATATTTCTCTTCTTCTCTTTATTATTTATGCTGCCTTGTCTTATACTTTCTCTTCTCTTTTTTATTTATGGTGTTTTCTCTCATACTTTCTCTTCTCCTCCTCCTTATCATTTATGCCATTGCTTGCTCCGTCACAATCTCTTTTATACTATCTCTTTGTCTTTACTCCAATTTATGATTGCACTTGCTTTCTCCTTTGATATATATTTTTTTCTAGCATTTCTCTTGTTTTATCCATTGGTGTCTCTTTTCTCCCTTTTCGTCTATCCGTTCTCTTTTTTTCCATTTATGTCTTTTCCATTCTTTCTCCTGTATTTTGTATCTTTCTGATTATTTTGTTTCTGCTTTCACATTTATTTTTCTCTCCTCTTAATCGTTTATCTGCTAGTCATTTTTCTGTCTTGTGTAATAATTTGATTGCTTTAACAGCTTCATCTTTTTCTCGTTTCCTCCTTAATTCATTTACTTGCTCTTTCCGTCTGAAAATCCTGCTTTTACCTTGTCAGATCTTTCTTTTCTTTTGCTCCTGCAATTGTTTTTTGTGCGTTTTCCCTATTGGTTATATATTTTTCTTCCGATTTTTCGTCTTTTTTCGTCGTTTTTTGGTCTTTGAATTTTCAAAAATTACTAGTCTCACAATTTCAAAATATTATGCACGCTCTCTCTCTTTCTCTCGGACTCTCTCTCTGGCCTTGCTTCGTTCCCAAAATCTCGCCCCGTGTTCCACCGATCTCATTCTAATTCTCCCACGCTTTCACTCCATCCGCAGTCAAGCGGTCAGTGATTAAAGGGAATGGAAGGTTTATGGGCAGAGGCGAGGCTTGAATGGCTTAATCCTTTTGCTCAAGTGTGCCAGCACTTGATGATGTGCGGAGCTCCTTTGGCTCGTAAATGTTAACATGTTTATATCTCCTACCTATACTTTCTCTCCCATATATACGCTTCTTTCTCTATACATAACTATATACACATATACAAGCACATATATACCTATCCTTTCCATACCTCCATTTCTCCCATGCTAACAAACGTTAATCCAAACCCACCTACTTTTCTAGGACAAGACCAGAAATACCATGGGAAAAAATATGGGAAGGAATTAGTACCTGAAATTTATTTTGAAAATCCCCCTTATGCTGGTTTGGAGAAGCAAAGGGAAATCGCAGAAGGACGAACGTGTATAATTCCAATTTTTGTATTTTATTAGTGAAGTCCCTTATTTTCGCGGTATCATTAGCGCAATAATTTTACCCGGAAAAAACATCCAAAGTCGGAAGTATATTAAACTCAAAGCAAAAACATTTGGCTTAAATTCAGATAGAATAATGAGTATTGATAACAAATTATAAGGCTTAAGCATTATATCAAGCATTAGCTTTGGAATAAAAAATCCCTGGAAGAATCAAATTTGGCATACAAGGATTAGCAGGAAAAAAATTAAAAAAATTGCAGATTTGCTATCAAATTTCCATTAAAGGAAATTTGTAGCTGGGTGAAAGCTTTCAAAGGAAAATCCAGGAAGTGATCGAACCCTTCAGGTCCCTTTTTTTATTCTTGCTTCACCTCTGCTAAATAATTAGCTGGTATACAGAGAAAGGGTTGAGGGATGGGATAAAAGGAATTATAATGAACAAATTAAAGCCCTATCTGCACATACTTATGACTGCGGATGTCTTGCCGTTGGTATAATAGAGCTTCTGCAGACTATGGTTTTTGATGGACAAAAAAGGGTTATAAAATCTCCTATTCCTGCTGATGGGTTCATTTAATCTCATGTGTCAAAGTCAAATGCTTCTACCTGTCTTTAGTTGTTTATTCCAAATAAAATGCATGAGGCATGGGATCCGGTAGGCTTCAAAAGGGAAAGGATCAAAGGGAGGAATCACGACTGTTCATAGGAGATGGGAGCTTATTACCTATTTAGCTAATTATATTTACTTTAAAAGGACAGGATGAAGACAAGGATGGGAAGAGATTTCCTCTTTTTACGTACTTTAGCCATTCCGTATTATGAGGTTTATTTTCCCTTCTCGTTTACAAACGTCCTTTGACTTTCTCTTGTACAAAGATTAGCGTTTTTTATTAGCAAGCATGATTTTGGATGACTAAGCTTGTTTTCTCTCTTTTTGGAGGTTTTCCTGTGTTTTGTGTTGGTTCTTCTTTATTTTTCCTGTTTATACAACAGCTATTCGTTCTACTTCCGGAAGTATTTTTAAGTGTGTATGCATATATTTGTTCGTGTTGACAAATTAATCATGCTTTTAATTTTTTACGCAGTTTTTCAGCTTTCCTTTCTCGTTTCCCGTGTAGGTACTTTCTCCTATTTAATTAATATTTTGAATCTATTTTCCCGTTTATTCTGTATATTCTCGCTTGTTTACGTTTTCGCGTTTTCTCTGTGTTCGGCTGTGTTTTCTCTTTATTTTTCTTTGCCTTCTCTATATTTTTCCACGTTTTCTCTTTATTTTTAGACGTGTTCTCTTTATTTTTAGACGTGTTCTCTATATTTTTCCACGTTTGCTCTATATTTTCCCACGTTTTCTTCATGTTTTCCCACGTTTTCTCCATATTTGTTCATGTTTTCTATATTTTTCCACGTTTTCTCTATATTTTCCCACGTTTTCTCCACGTTTTCTCTATATTTTTTCATGTTTTCTCTATATTTTGGCACGTTTTCTCTGCATTTTCCCATGTTTTCTCTTTACTTTGCCATGCTTTCTCTTAATTTTTTCATGTTTTCTCTTTACTGTGCCCCGCTTTTTCTTAATGTTTTCGCACTTTCTCCGTATTTGCCTCCAAAATCTCCATATATTCGTCTCATTTCTCCACGTTTTCAATTTCTTGTAATCGCGCTTAATGCGTCGTGTTTTTCTTGCGTTCTTCGTATTTTCTCCGTATTTTTTCTTGCTTTCTCCGTGTTTCCCCTTTATTTTTTGTATTCTCTCCGTATTTTCCCTGTATTTCTTTTTATTTTGTCTGCATTTTCCTTTTCTTTGTATTTATTGTTGACAACTTTCTCATTTTTCATGCTGCTTCTTTATAGTTTTCCAATTTCTCACCGGTTTTATTTTGAAGTCTTTTTCTTTCTCAATGTTTTCTCTGCTTCCCTTTTCTCTTCTGCTTTCTCTTTTTCGCGGACGTTTTATGGCTTAAGCTCTCCTTTTCATTTTCCCCAAGTTCTATCATTTATTTACTGGAAATCTCTCTTATATATCTTCTCATTGTTGCCCCTCTACTCGTGTCTCGGCTCTCATTTATATTCATATATTTTTATATTTTGGCCCTTGTCCTATTTTGCATTATTCCCTTTTTCACTGTCTCGTTCCCCAGACAGGTTTATTTTTCTCTGTGAAAGTGTTTTTCTTCCTTCTTACTTTATCGCGGCGGATCCAAAATCGTTAGTCGTACCTTATCATACACTGTATACATTTTCAAGGGGTTTTCCTATGCATGTACTTTCTCCTTACAGTCGCCACTTCTCATGTCCGGAGAAAGTTTTGGTGGTGAGGCGTTTGTATTTATTTGGAGCTGAAAGAGAGACTAGGAATTTCTTTGATCTTCTCTCAACTGGGAAAAATCTTCATAGGATTTTCTTAAAGAGAGAGAGAAAGAGCAAAAAAGAGTTTGTGAGAGAGCGAGCTCTGCGGATTTTCACAATTTTTTATGTATTCTCTGTTCATCTACCATGAAAGGACTTGAGAGAGAGGAAAAGGAAGGGAATTTATGTCGTTGGAATTTTGTTGCCCTTTTTCCCCTCCCTCAGGAGGAACTTGTGGACACACTTGGCATTAGGGTTGGAGGAGAATGAATGTGTGTACTTAGACTGCTTCTCTCGGAAGGAAAGAAATTTGTTTTTTTTTTCCACTACATGTAACCTCCAAAAGATGCTGTTTCCTTGTAAAGTATTTCTTTTATGGGGCATGATTTCTCAGATGGAGCTCTTTTGCATTGGAAATCAGGGACAATTTCGTTTAAATTTTCCCTTCTTTTTTTCCACTTGCATTTTCCCTTGCAATCCATATTTTTTTTCGAGGAAAAGAAATCAAGAGGGGATTCTTTGGATTTATTCAAACGAAGAATGCAATGAGTGTTACGGAGTACTTTAAAAAATATGAAATAAAAAATCACGGGCATGTGCGTTGACAATTTAACTGTGGAATGAAAGCTTAAAAAGCAAGGTAATATGGAGCAATAAATTAAAGTGAAAGTAATAGCAGAGAGACCGGGGAAAACAATAGAGAAAGATGGAGGAAAAATCAGAAATAAGAAGAAAATTTAGGGGGACAATAACAAATAAATTGAGAGACAATTGGACAAAATGGCGAGAAGCAAAATAGAAAATCAAGATACAAAAAATTGTGGAAACTGGTTAGAAACAACGTAAAACGAAAGAGGAGGAAAACTGGAGAAAATTTTGGGGAACGTAATTAAAAATAAAGAGGAACCCTTAAGAAAATTAAGACAAACGGAATAAAAAATATACAAAAAATCTGTAGTAAATTAAGCGAAACGAAATTAAAAATAAAGAGGAAGCTTTAAGAAAATTAAGACAAACGGAATTAAAAATGAAGAGCAAATCAGGATGAAATTAAGAGAAACAAAATTAAAAATAAAGAGGAACATTTTCAGAAAAGTTACAAAAAGAAAGTAAAGAGACGTCAAACTAAAAACGTCTAGAGAAACAAAAACAAAATAAGGAGGACAAACTGGAGAAAATTCAAGGAAATAAAATAAAAACTGAAGAAAACTCAGATAAACAAAACCAAAAGTAAGTTCAAAAAACCAAAATAAAAGCTGGAGAAAGTACAAAGAAACAAAATAAAAACTGGAGAAAGTTCAAAGAAGCCCAATAAAAACTCGACAAAACTGTGGAAAGGAAAATACAAATTAACGCACGGTGAAATTAGAGAAAATTGGGGAAAACATTATGAACAATAAATATAAGAAAAGTTGAAATATTTGGGGAAACGGAAAACTGCAAAAGTATAAAATGAAAAGGACGAGTGAATGTTTATATATGTATGTACATACATCACGTATGATTATTTTACAAATATTAAATTATTTACATAGTTAGGCTAGCAAAAATACATGTACACATAAAGTAGTACATAAGTAAAGATGTAAATAATATTACATGCATGGAACGGAAGGGCTATGGGAAAAAGGGAAAGGTGAAAGCAAATTTTGAAACCTTAGCGGGAGCCATAATTGGAATGAAGAAGAACTCCGTCAGTTAAAAAGGCTTTGCCCTCGTCCTTATCCCGTACTTATCCGCTACTCACAAGTTCATGTGTCTGGCTAATGATAGTTCCACCCTAAAAAAAATCCTACAAAGAACTTCCCGAGGCCGAAAAAGCCGATTATGAATCTGTGTATATCACATCATCATCAAAGAGTTACTTCCTGGAAATATCATGAGGACCCCCACACTTTTTCATGTGCTCACGTATACCAAAAAAAAACTTTTTTCTGCCCAACTTTCCTTGCGCCAAGAAGCTTATTACGTGATTTCCCATTAACATTACCATTAAAGGGTGTCATTCCAGCTGGTGTGAGTGGGGAGCACTCCAGGAGCTTATGTATTACAGCTCAGGATTGACACCATGGAAACCAAAGAGTCTTCCTCAAACTTTATTCCCTTCAAGCTTCCCAGAATGTTTTTTTTTTTGCTATTATGAAACAAGACAAGAAAAAAAGAAGAAATATGTAGCGAAAGAGGTGGAAAAACATGTATAAAAACATATATGTACATATGTACGCATTTGAGATGGGACAACATGGGTAATGCCAGCGGGGATAATCACATAGAGAAAGACAGAGAGAATTCCATGAAGAAGATGATGGAGAGAAAGCTCAAAGAGAAAATTATGGGGAAAGAAGATAATGGACTGACGGATAAGGGAAAGAGATAACGGAAGATAAAATGGAAGAGTCATATTCAATCGGAAAATGAGATAAAGAATACGAGCAAGATAACCTGAAAGAAGGGAAAGCTATAAGGAAATAGAGGATGAAATTAAAATGGAAAACACGAAAGAGAAAGTCACGCCAAAATTGAGAGAGAAAGTAAAAATTAGGAAATGAAAGCGAGATACTGCGACAAATGATAAAAGGGAGATATTGTGAAAAAAATATAAAGAGAGATATTGCGAAAGAAAATATAAAGAGAGATATTGCGAAAGAAAATATAAAGAAAGATATTGAAAGAGAAAATATTAGAAAGATATTCAGAGAGCAAATGAAAGAAAAATATTCAGAGAGAAAATGATTGAAAGATATTCAGAGAGAAAATGATTGAAAGATATTCAGAGAGAAAATGATTGAAAGATATTCAGAGAGAAAATCAAAGAAACATGTTCAGAGAGAAAATGAAAGAAAGATATTCAGAGAGAAAATGAAAGAAACATATTCAGAAAGAAAATGAAAGAAAGATATTCAGAGAGAAAATGAAAGAAACATGTTCAGAGAGAAAATGAAAGAAAGATATTCAGAGAGAAAATCCAAGAAAGATATTCAGAGATAAAATCAAAAAAATATTCAGAGAGAAAATCAAAGAAACATGTTCAGAGAGAAAATCAAAGAAACATGTTCAGATAGAAAATGAAAGAAAGATATTCAGAGAGAAAATGGAAGAAAGATATTCAGAGAGAAAATCCAAGAAAGATATTCAGAGATAAAATCAAAAAAATATTCAGAGAGAAAATCGAAGAAAATATTCAGTGAGAAAATGAAACAAAGATATTCAAAGAGAAAATGAAAGAAAGATATTCAGAGATAAAATGAAAGAAATAACCAAATGAGAAGAAAAGACGAGAAAACAAAAATGAGACAATAAAAATGAGAAAGCCAAAGGAGAAAATAAGGAGAAGGCGATAAAGAAAATGACAGAGATGAATGACAGACAGAAGGAAAGAGATAAATGAAAGCATAAACACCAGACAAAATGTAATTGCAAAAATTAGACCGAGCGAAAATCTCAAATAATCCAATAGAAGGGACAAAAACGGAGAAAGTGAATGAAAAAAGCCAACCAAGCAAAGAACTTAAACCGGATTGAAGCCTATAACCTATAATTATCAAGAAGGTATGGAGCGATATAAAGATCTAAAGCAGTAATTGGAATTCGAAAATGACACGAAAAGCAAAACACAAATACGCTCATTGAATAAACTGACTTTGCACATTTTTATTTAGTATATAATTATACGTACTCCCTAAAAAAAATTAAAATTGGCATCAATACGAATTCAATCTTCCGATTCCCATCAAAACGCCATTTCGTCCGCACCTGGAATTATTTCCCTATATCCCAATAAATATCCCATATTGAGCTCCTCCAATTACATAATATTGTTTTGGTCGTAATGAAAAAGTCCCAAGAAAATATTGTCATACCATTTCATAAGCTACGGCCAAAGAGCAAGGGAAAAATAGTAGGTGGAAGATAAAAAACACATGAATTTACAGCCATTGCCACGGGCCTATTGTGGTTAGCGTGGGAGCGGAGCAAGGTAAGAAAAACAAAGGGGAATAGATAAAGAAAAAGGAAATAATAAAGATTGAAAAAAAGCCACGGTACGTTCCATAAGAAGTACCAGAGAGGAGCCAGGACTTGTGGATGGAGAAAGAAGATGTGGAAGAAACTGGAAGCTCTCTCATCTTTGACGGCCGCCGCCATGACTACTTGGAGAGAACTTCCCTTGTGTTAGGCCCTAGGGTCACTTAATTTCTTTTTTTCCCTGCCTTCCCCTTCAAAAGAATCGTATGAGACTCAAGTGGAGAAACACTTGAGATTATTTTGACAGGCCTCTCCTTTCCCTCGTTTATGTAGGGAAAGTTCATACTGCTCCCGTATGTATCCACATCTCCTTGCTTATCCTCCAGCCACAATGTCAGGCTATATGTACTGTATAATATTTGGACCAAAGGGGGACCTTTACACACTGGGATATGCCCATGTGTCGAAGAAGCGTTGAAGGGGAGAGACAGAGAGAAGTCTCAAAACAAATGGAGTTTACCTTATAGGTATAATATAGAAGGTGAAGAATTCGTATTGTTGGGAGTGCAACACCTTTAGTAAGGAGATTCAAGGACAGATAATATACATACATATATATGTATGTATACTATATTGAGTTACTATATTGGAAACGTGGACAAAACTTAATACAGATAAAAACCATGAAGGGAGAGGGGAAGAAATCGAAAGCGCGGGATGGGAGGAATAAAAACAGCAAAGAAATGGACGAAAACTAAAACGAGAAGAAACGTGAAGGGAGAAAGTGCAAAAGAGAAATAAAACAAATAAAAAGAGAAAGAGTGGAAAGCGTGGAAAGAGAAAGAGGATATTTAGACGTGGAAAGAAAAAAGAAAAGAAAAAGTAGAAAAAAGGATAACTAGAAGGAGAAATGGAAAACAAACATAAAAGTGGAAACAGGACAACGGAAAACTAGACGGAGAAAGGAGAAACAAAAATAAAAGTAGAAAAACAAAAAAGATAAACTACGCGGAGAAAGGAAAAACAAAAATGAAAGTAGGAACACAAAACAGGAAAAATAGAAGGAGAAAGGAAAATCAAACATAAAAGTAGAAAATGAAAAACTAGAAGGAGAGAGGAAAATAAAAAAAAACATAGAAAAAAGGGAAAATTATAAGGAGAAACGAAAATGAAAAACGTAGAAAAAATGGAAAATTAGAAGAAGAAAGGAAAATAAAAAACGTAGAGAACGAGAATGCAAACCCAAAAGAAAACTTAGACAAAAAGGATAACTAGAAGGAGAAAGGAAAAACTAAAATAAAATGAGAAAGGAAAACAAAAATAAAGCGAGAAAGTGTAAACAAATGTAGAAGGAAAAAGGATAAACATATGTAGAAGGAGAAAGGAAAATCAAAAACAAAACGAGAAAGAGAAAGCAAAAGTAGCAGGAGAAAGATACAAATTTAAAACTTGTAGAAATGTAAAACAGAAATAAAAGTAAAATGAGGAAAAAATAAAACTAAAAGACGAAAGGAAACACGAAATAAGGAGAAAAAACGAACGAATGGTGAAAAGTGTGAAAAATAAATGAGCAAAACGAGGAGAAAAAAGAGGGAATCAGAAGAAGAACAAGAAAAACGGGTTAGCGAAAAGAGTAAAACGGATGAAGCGAAAAAGCGAACAAAAAAAGTGGAACAGCAAAAATAGAAAGAACATCATAAAAAGGAGAGAAAAACAAGAAAACGTAACCAACGAACAAATAGAAGAAAAAGCGAGCTTGAACTCATTAAAGTGAGATATTGGAAAGAGACAAAATATGTCTCTAAAAAAACAACTGTGAAAGAGAAAATAAAGCAAGAGGGAAATATATGTACTATGTGCAATATGTAATAAACGTTTATACACACCAGAACACCATCAAAGCAGGTACACTTTTCCTCTTTATAGTCTCCGAATCCCCTCCAGCCCTTCCCACTCCCCTCTTTCGGAGGGACAGGAGTGCTCTCCTTTATTTAGACAGTGCATAGTGAAAAGAAAACCTTGCCATCGAATTACATGGGAGGGAAATAAGGCCTAAAATACAGGAGTCCTTCCTCCTCCGTCCTATTACCGTGTATACATATGTACTTACATACTTTCCCATCCCAAATATCCCGCCAGGAATGTGTGGAAACAACAACAAGGGAAAAGGGAATTAGAACAAGTCTCCTACCTTTCCCTTTCCATTTTTTTTTATTCCTTTCTTTTTTTCTCCCCTTCCAATTTTTCCCCGGGTTCCCCTTCCTTTCTCCGGTTCTCGGAGGAGCAACAGAGAAGATAATGCCCTCCAGAGTAGATAATCAACTCTGGTGCGAAATTACTGGCGGAGATGAGGAGGGAAAGGGGACGGTGGAGTGGCTTATAGCGGTATAGTGGCGCTCCCACCAAAAAAATTGCATATTATTATTATTTCCATTAAAACAAGGGGAAATAATAATATGCAACCGCAGAGGCATTATCGTCCTCTATACTATCATCATTATCTTCCTCATCTTCCGCCTTTTTTTATGCTCTTAATCTTCCTTCTTTTCCTTCTCACTTCATTACCACACTCTTTTCTTCCTCCTTGGGGCTCTTTTCCCTTGTTTTGGCTCATAATGGAGGCTTTGTATGACCTTGCTGCGTCTTATAACGTTTTTTTCTTTATTACTCCCGCACACGCTTTTCCCTTCTGTATTTTTCTTCCTTGCTTTTCCTTACTCCCTCTGCAGTCTGTAATTCAGATGGTGGCTTTTTCCACCAGTTTTGGTCTAAGGACCAATTTGAAAGGGTGTTTGTTTTTATTGCAATTACAAGGGTGGGGATGGGAATTAGCTAAAATGCTTGCATGAGTCTCTGCAGTGGGCCCTTATGAATATTTGGCCTTATATCCGGCTCGAAGGACCATTTTTGGTAGGTTTGATTCACCTGTTTTTCTTTAGTTTAAACACATGGGCATCAACGGATTCAATAATATTTTATTGTGCAATAGAAGAGCCCGTCCAATACAGTTTGTAACAAGTGGACGGAGACAAAACGGTGTGAGTCCGAAAAGCTTGAGATGTTCTTTAAAATGAAAGTACTTCATTAGAACTACTCAGTGATCGTCGTTTGAGGGTTTTTCGAAGGAATTACTACAAAAATTACAAAAAAAATTGTGTGTTTGAATGCATTATGAAGAAAGTGTTATTGCATTTGAAAATTTTGACAATCGATTTAAACTATTTACAGTCGAACCTCTCTATAACGGTTCCCCTTAAATCAAAGTATTATTAAAGCAAAGTATCTCTCACGTCTGAAGGTTTTAAATTTGCATCTAAACACTCTGAATGGCGTTGTACTGAAGCAAAACATGTGCGAAATCCTAATAGCAGTTTATACAGAATCAAAATCTTACAATTAGCTCAATATTTTGTATATTTGAATTAAATATCAACAAACTGTTACATCGTAGCTTTTACGACCGATTTTAAATGGACCTCAACCCTTTTGTGCACCCAACCATTTATACATATGCAATATGTTGAGTACTGCACCCTGAATTACTGGAACAAAACGTTTCTTTTCTTTTAGCATTTTTTAAAAATAAAAACTAAACAGAGCAAAATCCATCCATATTAATAATCATGAATGTTGCTGTGTAGAACGGGCGTGCACCGGGACGGACCTCACCGTCAAAAGAGAGAGCCTCACTTCATAATTAGAATCAACAAAACAAAACAGACCCATTAACGCTCTCATTCAGGTCCAAATGTGTCGTTCAGTACCGTCCATCTGGGGCTTGTACCACCCTGTACGGGCGTGGACCTTCTCCAAGGTCCTTCAATGTGTGCTTTGTTCCCCCATTTTGGTGATCAATTATGCGAGGACAATTAATCGGAGTCAATTGAAGCACTTGTCAATTTGACACCTAAAGAACAAGAATTGGGATGGGCAAACATGGGAGAGTGAGAACAGCGAGAGAAAAGGAGAGAAAGAGACACAAAGAGAGAAAGAGGCGGAGTAAGAAGGAAATCATGGAGAGAGTGAGAAAGAGTTAATGGGAGAGAAAAACAAACATGGGAGAGGAAAGTAGAGAAAAGAAAGGGAATTCAGAAACGACAGACAGAGATAAGAAAGAGAATCAAGACAAGAGATAAGAAAATCGAGAAAAGAGAGAGAAAAAGATAAGAAAGACAATCAAGAAAAAAGAGAGGAAGAAAGAGATAAGAAAGACAATCAAGTAAAAGAGAGGAAGAAAGAGATAAGAAAGACAATCAAGAAAAAAGAGAGGAAGAAAGAGATAAGAAAGACAATCAAGAAAAAAGAGAGGAAGAAAGAGATAAGAAAGACTATCAAGAAAAAAGAGAGGAAGAAAGATAAAAGAGTAAAACCGTGATACGGTACGAAAGAGGCAAAAGAAACCAGAGGAAGAAAGAGATTACGAGAACAGAGAGAGGAAGAAAAAGAAAGAAAGACAGATGGTAAGCAAGGGAAAGAAATAGATCACAAATACGAGAGAGAGAGAGAGGATAGAGGAAGAAATATAGATCATAAATAAGAGAGAGAGAAAGGGAAAGAAATAGATAAGAAATAAGAGAGCGAGAGAGAAAGAGAAAGAAATAGATAAGAAATAAGAGAGAGAGAAAAGCATAGCAAGAACGATAATAGAAAAAGAAAAGAGATAAGATGGAAAAAAGAAAATACAGAGAAAAAATTAAATAATAGAGAGAAATAAAAGAGAAGAAAAAAGAAGAGATAGAGGCTGGGATGGAGTGAGAAGAAAGAGACAGCGATAAGAGACAGAGAGACAGAAACGCAAAGGTAGAGTAATCGATACTGAGAGAATAGAGACGGAGAGAACAGGAACAGATAAGCGAGACTAACTACGCAGATGGTAGAGAGCAAAAGAAGAGATAAGACATCAGAAGGCGTGAAAATGTATAAAAATAAAAAGAAGAGCAAAAGGAGACAAAGAAGAGCAAAAGGAGAAAAAGAAGAGCAAAAAGAGAAAAAGAAGAGCAAAAGGAGAAAAAGAAGAGCAAAAAGAGAATAAAAACATAAAAACAAGCTTGTGAGATAGAAGATAAAGTGAAGCGGAGAGAGAGACTGGTAGATCGGGATAAGAATTGAAGAGAGAGAGTACGAAGGAGATAAAAGACAGAAAAATAAGAAATAGAAAAAACGAAAGCGAGAAAAAACGAGAGAGCGTGTAAATAATTGTCAAGGCTAACGCGTGGAAAAACTATGAGTGAGGGACGAGATGGAGCGTGAACAAATACCATCATAGTTACACTTGCAATGCACTCGAAGATGGAAAGTCAATAGAAGTGTTGAGGAGAGTAAAAAGCTCTCTGGGGACAAACACACTCTTTAGTATTTTTTCCCATTCTCTTCCTCCTCCTGGAGGCTCCTTCACCACGGTGTAAAATGTTTTCCTGGACAAAAAGCCTCATTGAAATCCTTATTGACGCGTCTGATCCATTATTCTACGGCGTTTATTTTTTTTATATACATATGTACATAAGTACTACTACATGTCCTCTCATCAACGACTCAATGCCCTGGAAGAAGTGGTTGATGAAGTTTGACTGGAACTACTCTATTGTCTCTACAATATTACAAGGGCAGATTCCATTGTTTTCCTTCTTACCTGAGACACATGACATGCTCAGGGTCACGTGCAGAGGGGATGATGGAGGGATATTTACACGTGACGCCATTTAGCAATATAAAATATCTTCAATACTTTTTTATTCTTATTTTGCTTTTATCTCGAAGATAGACAACTTTTGAGAGGTATTTAGAAAATTAATTCATATTCCACTTCGTCTCAAAATGCATCATTTAATAAAATCATTACGATTTACGATTATAAAACTAAGTCGAAGCACACTAATGGCCTTTAGCTAAATCTGAGGGAAAACCCGTAAGAAGAAATGATTTGCCAAAATGCCCTGTGATTTCCGGCGGACTTGGACGCCACAGATATTTTTAAGTGTTAAAATGCAAACTGGAATGAGAAAAAGATGGTTGCCACAGATGATAAGCAAAAGGCGGGTGCTTTTGAAAAGACATGCAAAAGTCTTTGTCCACCATTTCTGAGCAATTGAAATAGAGACAGAACGGTAGAAAGAGAAAGAGAGTGAAGCAGCACCAAAGAGTGAAACAGAGAGAGAGAGAACTAGGGATAAAAAGAGAGCGAAAGAGACAGACAGAAACGAAGAAAACTAGAGAGAAAGAGAAAGATAAAAAGAGAGAAAGAAATAGGGAGAAAGATAAAAGTAGAGGGAGAAAGAAAGAAAAACAGAGAGAAAAGACAAAGAGAGACACAGACAGCGCATAAACAGCGAGAGGTAGAAAGAGAGACAACAGACAGAAATTGAGAAAAAGGGGGGAAAGGAGAGAAAGAGAGAAAAGTCAGAAAGAGGGACAAAAATAGCGAAAAGACAGAAAGAGGGGAATAGAAAGAGGGGACAGAATGAGAGAGAAAGAGAAAAAGTTGACAGAATGAGGGAGAAAGAGAAAGTGAGGACTGAATGAGGGAGAAAGAGAGAGAAAAGACAGACAGGGAGAGAAACAGAGAGAAAAAGAGAGAGCAGGAGAAACAGACAGAAAGAAAAAAATAGAGAGAGATGAAAATAGGGAGAAAGATAAAAGAAGAAAGAGAGAGAAAGATATAAAAAGGAAGAATGGTCAACGAGAGAGAAAGAGAGAGAGAGAAATATAAAAAGAGGGAGAAAGGTAAAAAAAAAAAGAAAGAGAGAGAAAAATAGAGAGAAAGATGAAAAGAGGGAGAAAGGTAAAAGTAGAAAGAGAAAGAGAGAGAAAGATATAAAGAGGGAGAATGGTAAATGAGAGAGAAAGAGAGAGAGAGAAATAGAAGGAAAGATAAAAAAAGGGAGAAAGGTAAAAGAAGAGAGAGAAAAAAGACAGAAACAGAGAGAAAATCAAGGTGAAAAGTGGATAGTGAAGAAGTAATAAAGATGGAGGAAAGAGCTAGAATATTAACTTGCGAGTCACGTTCCTCTAACCGACCATTTATACATTTTGAGTGAGAGAATCTCGTGTGAAAGAAGCCTTTCCCACTTATACCTGCCCGATCGATTGTCACACTGAAGTGATCCTTTTCTTAAATTTCCCCTTCCCCCTTTTTTCATATACTATTCCAGTTCCTATTTTTTCTACATCTTTTTCTGTGTCTTCTCCGTGCATAGGTATTTCCGTTTTTCTTTATATATATATATATATCTACATATATATTTTTCCCTGTATGATTTGCTCTTCTTCTGCCCCTCTCTCTCGTTTCCTAAATTTCATCTTTCATTATCATATAGATACAATTAGCTTTCTCTTATTTTCATCTTTAGCTTTCTCCTATGTTTGTCTCTCGGATTTTAATTTTCCTCCTCCTTCTTCTCTGGTGTTGATTTTCCTGGTTTTCCCTCTTTGATTTTTCTCGATGTTTCTAGTTTCTACCGGATTTCCACCCTGTAATGATCATCCTTCAGTGCTGTTTCATTGGCAAGTCTCGTATTCTTTTTTATTTTCATTTTTTTATGGTTTACTTATCCTTAGAATAAAAGTTGTTTATCCCTTTTCTCTCAAGCCGCTGAACTCATCGTCAGTTATTTCATCTTGTATTACAACATAGCGGGTGGGATAGCGGGTGGGATAGCGGGTGGGACAAAATCCTTTGCTTTTTCAGTTCTACATCTACAGTTGGGGAGATGTATTTTCCGGAGGAGACGATTAATGAAAATACAGTTATATATAGCATATGGGCATACATAAATTATACACATGTGGATACATATACATAAATTTAGATACATAGACATAGGTAAACCTATTTTCAGGATACCATAATAAACTGTATAAAAAATAAAAACCACGTAGATGCTTCTATCTGAAAATAATTCTGCTCGCATTCTGCCTTACAAATCCTCTTGACTGCGGAGCCATCCACACACAAAGACAAATGCAGGCGCTTTTTTAGGGTAATCTCAACTCAACCCCTCGCTTAAATTTGATTTACGTTCCAATCAAAATGGAATTTTACGACGGATTCAATCTCTCATAAAAAGGTTACTACTACTACTCTTTCTCCTCTTCTTCACCCATTATTTCTGTATCCCGGACACTTCCCCTCAAGTTTATGCTGTCGATTTGATCAAGATGCTTACATGGAAGTCACGAAAGTCACATTTCAACCAACTTTTTTCCTCCTCCTCCGCCTTCTTATGGATTCCCTTCCTTTTAACATCCCTCAACTTATCTCCCTTTTCTTTCTCTCTCCCCCTGTTTTGCATTCTCTCTCTCTTTCCCCTCCCCAGCTATCTCTTTCTCTCTTGTTCTCTCTTTTGCTCTCTCTTTCTCTCTTGTTCTCTCTCTTTCTCTCTCTTTCTCTCTTGTTCTCTTTTTCTCTCTCTTTCTCTTTTGTTCTCTCTTTTGCTCTCTCTTTCTCTCTTGTTCTCTCTTTTGCTCTCTCTTTCTCTCTTGTTCTCTCTCTTTCTCTCTCTTTCTCTCTTGTTCTCTTTTTCTCTCTCTTTCTCTTTTGTTCTCTCTTTTGCTCTCTCTTTCTCTCTTTTGCTATTTCCTTCTTTCTTTTGCTCTCTCTTTCTCTCTTGTTCTCTCTCCTTCTCTTTCTGTCTCTCTCTTATTCTCTCTTTTTCTTTCTCTCTCCCTCTTGTTCTCTCTCTTTCCTTCTCCCCTTGTTTTGCTCTTTCTCTTCCCCCCTTGCATTCTTTTTCTCTCTGTTTCTCTCTTGTTCTATCTCTTTCTACTTTTTTCTCTATTGTTCTCTTTTTCTCTCTTTCTCTCTTGTTCTCTCTCTTTCTATCTTTTTCTCTCTTGTTCTCTTTTTCTCTCTCTCCGTCTCTCTCTTTCTCTCCTTTTCTCTCTTTTTATTTTCCATTCTCTCGCTTTCTCTCTCTCTTTCTCTCTTTCTTTCTCTCTCCCCTTGTTTTGCTCTCTCTCTTTCCCCTCCCATGCTCTTTTTGTTTCTCTGGTTCTCTCTTTTTGTACTTTTTCTGTTTCTTTCTATCTCTTTCTCTGGTTCTCTCTTTTTGTACTTTTTCTGTTTCTTTCTATCTCTTTCTCGGGTTACTCTTTTTGTACTTTTTCTGTCTCTTTCTTTGTTGTTCTCTCTTTTGCTCTCCCCTTCTCGGTATTTTCTTTTGCTTCGTTATTCGTTTTGACGCAAAATGCAGCTCCGCAAAGTAATTTCTTGTGCCATTCTGTCAACAACGGCATCTCTCTTAATTTGTTTCGTTTGCTTTCACCAACTTGCGAACACGTTTTTTTCTTTTCATCTCTTTCTCTGTTGCACTCCTTTTTTCTAATAATCTCCCTCCTCCCTAACCAAGTCAAAGAGCTCCCGTGCCTTTGTCCTCCTTTTATTGCTTCCATTTTAAAAGACACTAATAGAAGTGTAGCATGACTTATTTTGGGCCTTCCCCGTTCACTTATTTAAATCGAGAATTCAAGGGAAAATGGCAATAAGGAACTAAAGGCTACGAGTTGATAAGTTGATTCCCGTACGAAAAAATCATCTCTTAATCAATTTTGCATTTCAACCCCATTAACTCCTTCAAATTCAATTTTCCACCACCCACCCCTCCGCACCATGTTCATAATTAAAGGGTTACTTCCCCCATTTATTATCATTGCTTCTTCCTCCAAAAAAAAAACCTGGAGGTCCTCCTCAGTTGAGTTTGGGCAGGGTTATAAAATGAGAAAAGCTGGGGTTGGAATTCCAAGAGGAAATAATCAGAGGAATAAAGTCATAAACATGAGCAGAGTTCGGGGGAAAAAGGGGGAAATGCACTTTTGGAAAAATGCATGGGGACATAATAAGATAAGGGAAGTAGCGGGAGAATATTAAAAAAAAGATTCTACCCGCTCTTTCCCTTCATAATGATATTAGGCCCCGGAATCCAAAGTACTTTTAGTACTCTTTTAAAAATACCGATTCGTAATTACCTCCTAGAGATTTTTAGTCCCTCCAAAAACATTCCTCCTATTCCACTGTGCTATTGTCTCCCCCTTTGTAAAAGGAATGAAGCCTATAAGGACTAATAAAGGGAGAAGTGGAGGGGATCTGTCCTACTAATAACATTCCAAATTTAACGTAGGGAGCTATTTTGACGGCAATAGTAAAAAAAAAAGTTAATAATGGACAGCTCAACCGATCTACAATTCCATTTTGCAGGGACCTGCAGGCAAAGAATAATTTCGGGGAGGATTATGCACATCACGAGTCAGAGGATTTTCCTGGCATCTCAAATTAAATTTGCATACACGTGCATTCAGATGAGTGGGCGATTGATGCAATAAAAAAGGGGGAATTTTGAATGAATCGAATTTGGTGGAAATCTATATAGGCCGGCAAATGAGAGAGAAAATCTCCCAGAAAATTGTGGGCGGCCAGATATGATGAGTAAATGTATTTATAGAAGATGGCAGGCAATGTCGAATGTAAAGACAAGAAACAGGAAAGTAATCTGACGAAAGTAATCATGAAAGTGCATAATAATGAGGACAGTAATAATGAAACTATTAAAAATAAACTCTAATCAGTCATGACGGTCGACACGGGGAGAAAAATGTGCAATAATGAAGTTTCTAAAAAGAGAATCAGAAACAAAGAAGAGAAAAAAGGCGGGAAAAAAGAGAAACCAGAAAAGGGTTAAAGCACAAAAATAACAGGAAAAGTATAAAATCATATGGGGAAGCGGGAAAGGGAAAAAATAAAGATGAAGATAGGAAAAATGAAGTGTTTTATCACCATTCTCTGTAGTATACCCGCACATTTTCTTCCTTTGCACTCGACACGACTGTCAAGGGGAAGGGAATGATTATTCTATTACAAGAACAGCTCCCAATTTGGGGGGAAGGTTAATAATATACTCCTACTACTAGTACATCTTAATGTCATAATAATCAACTGGGGAACGTTGAGAGAAAGAGGGGAAGTGTAAGCGAAGAGCTCACTCAGAGACAGTCAAATAAAACACCCGTCAAACTTCTAAACATTGCCAGGCCGGGAGTCTTTCCATAAAAAAAATATATATTGGAATGGAATAATTTAGTTCCGTAAAAAAATGGAGGGTGAACCATTCCCCTCATTTCCATGCGCTTTCTCTCTCTCTCTCTGTCTCTCATTCTTTCTCTCTCTTTCTCCAGGTCTTTCTCCCTCTGTCTCTCATTTTTTCTCACTCTTCCTGTCTCTTTTGTATCTATCATTCTCTCTCATTGCCTTTTTCTCTCTCTGCCTCTTTTTTCACTCTATCTATTTGCCTCTCTCTCTGTCTTTGTCTCTTTTTTCTCTCTCTATCTTCGTCGCTCTCTCTCTGTCTTTGTCTCTTTTTTCTCTCTCTATCTTCGTCGCTCTTTGTCTTTTTTTTCTCAGTCCGTTTTTGCCTTTCACTGCATTATTTCTACCTCTTTGCCTTTTCTCTCCTTCTTTGCCACTTTCTCTCTCTCTGAAGCCCTCTGACTCCTACAATCGACTCTCGCTATAACAGCACCCTATAAAGCATCAAATTTCGCTTGTTATAGCGAAAAACTGTTATAGAGAACCGA